>RJWM01012308.1:0-56984 GCA_004363535.1 Dasyprocta punctata | reverse complement strand
AGTTGCCGGCTGCTTCTTTACAAGAGGACGGCTCCAGTGTCGCTGCTTGCAGGAGCAGGATGTGACAGAATGGAGAAGGCCAAGCCCAAAACTGTGTGAGCCAGGCCAGCCCGGGCCGGGGCAATTACGGGGGCTGAAGCATCCTCAGGAATTTTTTTTTTTTTTTTGTACATTTGATAAGCATGTAGGATGATACTACTGTGAGTGGGTCCTAGATTCACCCCCAAATTAACTTTGTTTGTTGATTTATTGCTGGAATGGAACCTAGAGTCTTGCATGTAGTAAGCATTTTCATATCCTGATGGCAACTTTTTAACATTTTAAGGTTTTACCTCTGGGGAGAAAGTTTGCATACACATATTCAATCTACCTTTTTCTATTTTGAGACTGTGCCTCTTTGGAGAGGGGAATCTACCTTATCAGGAAGCCTGGCCACCCTGGGTACCCTCCCCAGTGCTCCTGCTCCTTGTGGGCCACCCTTAGCTCCTGTCCTTCTGCCCCGAGCTTGTGGGGTCTCTGTCTTCACCTTCTTTCCTGGACAGAGGAAGGTTGCAGGCCCAGTCTCAGCACGCTGGGGAGGATGGAGAAAGTCACGTAGCCTATTCTCTCCTACGCCTGGTCTCTCAGAAGCAGGCGGAACCTGAGGTATCTAAGCAGCCTTGCACATTCTGACTTATTGATGGCATCATAGAATCCTTGAACCAGAATCAGGACTCCAGAGGGGCCGGAAAATCAACTCTGGAAATACCCCTGGCAATGGAGGGCCTGCTTCACCTCCAAGTTTGTTGGGTAAGACCAGCAAGTATACCCCACAAGCTTTTCCTTTTCAAAGGAGTACCTTTTTCTACATGGCGTAATCTCTTTTTTTGGATGGGGGGGGTTTGAGACAGGGTCTCACTATGCAGTTCAGGCTGGCCCTGAACTCACTTTGTAGCCCAGGCTGGTCTCAAACTCATAACGATCCTTCTGCCTCATCCTCCCGAGTGCTGGGATTACAGGCGTATGACACCACACCCAGTCTGAGTCATACAATCCTGTAATTACTTTGTCCTAGTAAAGTTTGGTACAGGAATTGCTGATGGAGATAGATTTAAGAATTAGGTTTTCCCCATGACTCTGTCTCTCCAGAACAAATGATCTCATTCCATTTATCTTTCTTTGGAGCTTTTTTTGTTTGTTTGTTTGTTTGGTTGGTTTGGTTTTTGTTTTGTTAAAAGTAGGAAAATTGATTGAGGAAAAGGAATGGGAAATAGGGATGGAGAACAGGACTGGCTCCTGAGAGACACGAGGGGTCCCCAATGGGTTGCCCTCTTTAGAACTCTTCTTCTTCCCATTAGCAAGAGCTGGAGCGCCATCAGAATAAGGACTCAAGTCTCATTCTCCCTATTGTCCTCAGAGCCTACCTCAAAGGAAGGCATTAAGCAGCCATGGAGGGGTTCTTTAAATAAATGCATCTGAATGACTGAGTGAACGGGCAAAGCAAGGACAGGAATCCAATCGAATCACTTTCCTTTGAATCTCTCCATTCTTCTGGCTCACCCCATGGGACCCAAGTCTTACACACAGTAGGTCCTCTATAAACAATGGTTCCTGGTCTGCCAGGCCGTATTCCAGGCACTGTGGGCCTGAAAAGTGTGACATCATGCCGGCGTGAGGGAGAAGGAAAAGCCTAAGTATCCGTAACACAAGGAGGTGAACAGGAGCCCAGTGAAGTGATGCTCTGTATCCTTCAGATCAGAAACTCCCTGCCTGTGTGTGTGCACACCTGTGACCTCCTTTGGCAAATGTGTGACGCTTAATGGTTTGTTTTCTCAGAATAATGCTTTTGTTTTGTTTTGTGATACCAAGAATCAAATCTATGGCCTTATGCATGTTAGACTTGCCCCAAACTTTTTTTTTCTTTTTCTTTCTTTTTTTTTTTGGTGAGACATGTCTTGCTATGTAGTTCAGGTTGGCCTGGACTCACTGTGTAGCCCAGGCTGGTCTTAAACTCACAGCAATCCTCTTGTCTCAGCCTCCCAAGTGCTGGGTTACAGGTGTGTGTCACTATGCCCAGCCTCAAACTTGTGATCTTCCTGCCTCAGTCACCTGAGTAACTGGAATTACATGTGCATACCACCATGCCTGGCTTAGAATTGTGGTTTTTTTAGTTGCTGTTGTTGTTTTTTGCCTCTTGTCTTTTTGAGACAGGGTCTCACTATGCTGTTCAGGCTGGTTTTGAGCTCACTTTGTAGCCCATGCTGGCCTCAAACTCCCAGTGACTCTCCTGTCTCAGCCTCCCAAGTGCTGGGATTACAGGTGCACACTACCATACCTGGCTAGAATATTTTGAAACTCAAAATATATAGAATTACAAAGCAAACCAAAAATATTGAATAACATTTATTTATTTATTTAGGTCTTGTTGAGACAGGGTGTTGCTATATAGCTCAGGTTGGCTTTAAACTCACTTTGTAGCCCAGGTTGGTTTTGAACTTGTGGAACAAGGCTCCTGCCTCAGCCTCCTGAGTGCTGGGATTACACGTGTGCACCACCACGCCTGGCCTCAATGATATTTATTAAGAAAGCAGTGACATGGTTGTACATACAATTTTTTTCTTTCCTTCTTTTTTTTTTTTTTTTTTGCATCAGTGAGGATCAAACAGTACCTCACACATGCTAGGCAAGAGCCACACCTACAGCCCAATATGTTTAATTATTAATGCATTACCATATAATAAGAACCAGCAGAACTTAGTAACATCAGTAATGTTGAAGTTCCGATGAATACAAGTTGTATCTTGCAACATTTTCAACAACCACAGTGAAAAATCTGTGGCTTCTGTTGGAGACAGTTACAGGCGGGCTACTGCTACTGTGGCTCTGTTTCTACAGAAATCTTGAGCATTTTCTTTTGTTTGTATGACACTCTATTTTGTAGAACAACTTTTCCCTTTCCCTCTTGTTAGCACCCTTTGACTTTTTGATCTAGGCACTCTATTTTACTAATGGTAGGGAACGCATCTTTTTTTTATTCAAATATTTTCAATCTCTGTTTTTATTTCCTCTCCTCTGGCTCTTCTATTATGCAGGAGGTGGTGTGGGGGTGGCTTGCGTGTTAGGTGGGGTGACTGTGAGGCCCCCTTTGACAGGAGACATTCCAGCGGAGCCCTGCAGGGCCCAAGGGAGGGCCTGTGGAACAGCATCTCACGCAGAGCCCGGGCTGGGGCTTGAGGGGTGTTTTAGGAATAGCCAGGAGCCCCGTGCAGCCAGAACAGAGTAGGGGGAGAACAGAGGGTGAAATTAGAGAAGTAACGAGAGCCTCAGCACAGGACTTCAAAAAGTCTTGGAGAGTTGTAATCCTAGCACTCTGGGAGACTGAGGCAGGAGGATGGCAGCTCTCAGGCCAGCCTGGACAACTTACCAAATTAGCAAGACCCTGTCTCAAAATTTTAAAAGATGATAAAAATAAAAAGGACATGGAGATGTAGGTCAGTGTAAAGGCCCTGGGTACAACCCTCGGTACTGGTGGAAAAGAGGTTAAATTTTGATAAAGTCTGATCTATTTTTAATTTTATGGTGTGTGTGTGTGTGATGCATCTTAACTGAAAAACAAACAAATGAACAAAACTTTTATCTAAGATTCTATTAGTTTCACCTACCTTTATTATGTATTACATATGTAATATTTCTAATTCTTTTATTTATTTATTATTTTTTTTGCGGCACTGGGGATCGAACTCACAGCCTCGTGCCTGCCAGACAGGTTCTTAAGCTGCTGAGCCAAACCCCCAGCCCTAGTTTTTTGAGGCAGGGTCGCACTATGTAGCTCAGGCCAGCCTTGCACTCACGTTGTAGCCCAAGCCGGCCTCGAACTCACAACACTCCTCCTACCTCAGCCTCCCGAGTGCTGGGATTAAAGGTGTGCACCACCACGCCCGGCTAATATTTCTAATTCTTTTTTCAGGTACTTATTTTCTTCCTTATTTCATTTAATATAAGTCCTCCCTAGTTCACATTCTTGGTCTCCCTGACCTAATATTTCTACTTCCCATAGTAAGCGTTGTCCAGTTTGTTGCCATTCTGTGCAGGTAGTTCTCTCTGACGGCTGTCTGCTGAGTTTTGCCCAGTGAGCATATTCCCACGCAGGGGTCACCCACTGAGGACCGAGTCCTGGTCGGGGCCATCCAGGTTTCTGTCCTTTCCACAGAGTTCAGTGAGGGGCAGACTGCAGGGTGGAAAGTCCTGGGCACCCTGGATTCTCCAGTAACTCCTGCTGGCCCAGGCGCCTCTTGGGCAGGGTTTGAGGGTCTGGCCTTCACTGAGGAGGAAGCAGCACTGGAGGAGAGGGCTCTCAGGGGTTGTGCTAGGTCGGGCTGGGGCGGGGGAGTATGTGACTTGAGCTGGGCAAGGGCCCCTGCTTTCCTAGCTCTTCACCCGAGCAGAGCTCACTCCTGATCTCCCTCCCCTGCCTCCCACTCTGGTGTCTGAGGGCTTCCTGTCATGGGCGTGGGAGAAGCAGAAGCAGCATTTACTGATTTATCTGTAGGGCTGAGGCTCGAACCCATGCCCTTGCACTTGCTAAGCAAGCACCCGACTGCGGAGCTGCACCTCCAGCCCAGAAGCAGGATTGAAATTTTTCCTGCTCCATTTCACTTACAAACACAGTCATTTTATATAATGCAATCAAAATGCCCAGGGACACATTTTTTTTTCATTGTCAGTAGTAATAATGAAAATGGGATTTTATTTGTAAATATACATTACTTTTTTTTTTACCTAATAGTAAACTTTATCATTAAGCTTTTTAGCTTACCAAAAGCTTGTGAGTAGCTACTATAATTTATGTCATCTTTTTCATTTTTATAGCTGTACATACGCTGAAATAAAATATTATTTACCAGGTACTCCAATGCTAATAAAAACAATTTATTTTATAGTAAGTGGTAAAAAAGGGACAGGACTGGGCACAAAACTCTGATGATGAATTTAAGGATGAGGAGGCAGAGGACCTGAGACTGACAGTTCCCAGGGAAACTGACAGGTCAGCCAGTGTCCTGGGCCAGATCTACCTCCTTGGAGTCACTGCGGCTCTAACACATGAATACTTGCTAGAAAGCAGTTACTGCTTGCACTGCGGCTCCCGGGGCTGCTTTGCTGAGGCATATGTGTGTTGAATCTGTGCTGGTTCTGTGAAGCTTTTGGAAGGCTTTGTAGTCCTGCCCATACCCTCCCCCCATGCCCTTTCCCTGCAGTGCCTGGCACACAGAACACAGCACCTACTGGGTTACATCAGAAACCCACCCATCTCTCCAGGAAGGGTGAGCACATGGTCAGCATCTGGCCTGCAGTCCAGTCTGCCTCGGTTCCTGAGTCTGCCTGTGAGGTCAGGGAAAAATGCAGACAAGAGTGGATGGCCCTGGGATGGAAGCTTGGATCTGAACTGTTGGACAGTGTCTGGGGTTCTGCACAAAAGAGAATTGAATTAGAGATCAGCAGGGCAGTGTGACAGCCCCAGTGCCCTCGGCCTCCAGCCTGGGACCTGTGGGAAGCGCATAGCTGGCATATTTTTTTGCTTGAGATTAGGAAGTCTTTTGCTTCCTGTGTGACTTCAATGGACTGTTGTGGTAGGATGGAGTCTGCTTGTTTTTTTTCTTTTTGGTAAAAAGGAAACAGCGATTCGGCTTGGGCTGTCATGAGGCGGTGGGCAGATGAGCTCTCTGGTGTCTGGCAAGAAGCCAGCTTGAAAGCACGTGGCCGTGTTTTTGCCGGCATTATCAAGCGTGCAGAGAAGCCGAGATCACAGCCTTGGAGGAGTGAGTTTTTATGGTGATTCTCCAAAAACCATCTTTATGCAAGAAGTGTGAAAGCCCCATTTCATAGTAAGTTTTTTTAAATTTTTTTTTTAGTCGATGCCATATCATCACTTAATGACTGATGTCATTTCCAGATCGTGGTGTCCCCAAAAGCCATCACAGGCCTGGGGGGTCCTGGATGGCCAGGCTGAGAGGCAGGGCTGTGCTCCTGAACTTTAGCCAGGCTCTCTCTGATATGACTGTCTGCTTACAAGGGAAGTTGGGATAGCATGAAGGTACCAATCTGAAAGAGAATTTATGCTCCTTTTCTGTTCTCCACTGCATCTTGCTTTCTCAGAGTTGGGTCTTTTGTTCACAAAACCTTTGGAGTGGAACTTGTCCAGGGGTGACTTTGTGTTCTTGCTTTGAAGAATTCAGGTGGTGATCCACTGCAGGGAGCCTGAGGAGGGTGGGCTGGGCTTGGACAGGGGTTGCAGGAGGTGCAGAAGTGTTAGCTGATAGCCGGGCGTGGTGGCGCATGCCTTTAATCCCAGCACTCGGGAGGCTGAGGTAGGTGGAGCGTTGTGAGTTCAAGGCCGGCTTGGGCTACAACGCGAGCGCAAGGCCGGCCTGAGCTACACATAGTGCGACCCTGCCTCAAAAAAACCAGGGCTGGGGAGTTTGGCTCAGCGGCTTAAGCGCCTGCCCTGGCAAGCGCAAGGTTGTGAGTTCAATCCCCAGTGCCGCAAAAAAATAAAAAAAATAAAAAAAAAAGAAGTGTTAGCTGAATACGCGAATGAGTATACAAATGGTTGGATTGATGAGAAACCTCAAAATGATGCAAGGAGCATGTTTCTCCAGAAACTAAGTAGGCCTTGGTCTGTGAAGTAGTTCATAACAATGAAAAGAAATGATAGTTTAAGTATGCTGTCCCCAAACTTCTTCTTAACCAGCCAACTCATGAATGCAGAATTTAAGTCAAGCTAAAGGGAGAGGTGCCGGTGACCTAAAGGACATTGGGGGATTGGGTCTGAGTGAAGAATCAGGTCCTTGTGACTTTTCGCATTCCTCAGAATGAGGACTGGTCTATACAACCAACTTTATGTCCACTGTCCAGCAAAAGAACTAGAAGCATCTATCACTTTCATTGTTGCTTTAACAAATCTCCAGCATCTTCTCTTACGCTTTAGTTGGCTGATGATTGTACCTTTACTAAGAACCCCTGAAAAGCATGACGGTCATCATCCTTTTGCTGTCACAAGGAAGGACAAGAGGGCTTGCCTGTAAGAATCCAGAGAACTAAGGCTAATGGAGGGAAGCCAGAGAGAGGCAAATTTCATCTCATACTTAACCAGCTGATGATGGAAAAGTGAGGTATTACCTATCTGGAGCTTGTCTTGGGTGGGTGCTACAGTCCCAAATTCATGCACGGAAACCTGATCGCAAGTGTGATTTGTGGAGGTGGGGCCTTGGAGAGGTGATGAGGTTGGTGGGGGTAGAGTGCTTAGCATCTGTATATAACAGTGTCAGACTCACGTGGCTCTTGAGGTTCTTGGGATGAAGGACTGCAAGAGGATGAAAAGATAAAGAAGAGACAAAAGCTGGGCGTGGTGGTGCATGCCTTTAATCTCAGCACTCGGGAGGCTGAGGTAGGAGGAGCGTTATGAGTTCAAGGCTGGCTTGGGCTACAACGCGAGCACAAGGCCGACCTGAGTACATAGTGCGACCCTGCCTCAAAAAACCAGGGCCGGGAGTTTGGCTCAGTGGCTTAAGCACCCATCTGGCAGGCGCAAGGTTGTGAGTTCGATCCCTGGTGCTGCAAAAAAAATAAATAAATAAAAATAAATAAATAAAATAAAATAAAGAAGAGACAAAAGCTGGGGTCAGGTGGAGCCCTTACTCTCCCAATGGGTGAGAAAGAACTGCTCAACCACTGTAGCACCTTTATTTATACACTAGGAAGAAGAATGTCGATGTCAACTCCACTGCCTAGCAACTTGTTCGCCTGGTTGGCCTAGGCCCTTTGCCTTCCTGGAGCTGGAACAGCTTGTTTAAGTGGCTTGTTTTGGGTTCTTTGTGTTTTCAGGACTGGTCTTGCTTTAGCTCCACACATGTGATCAATCTCCAGCTTCAACAGCTTCCTACAAATGAGACCGTGGTATGCTTGATTGCTTCTTTTGCCAAGCGAGGGTAAGGGAAGAGGTGCTGCCTATGAGATATGAGCTGGTGACTTGATCTTGGACTTCCCAGCCTCTGGAGGTGGGAGCGACACATTCTGTTGTTTGTATCTTACCCATCTATGACTTTTTTTTTTTTAATAGCAGCCCAAGGGACTGAAACGAGGGAAGGAGAAGGATATGATATGCTAGGTTCTTCCCAGTTCTCAAATAATATGCTTTTACCCGCTGGAGCCCCATCACTTGGGTGCCTAAGCTCTGAATTGCTAAAATCCTTGTATTTTACTCCATGCTCCCACCCCCAGCCCAGCTGCAGGCCCTTACTAGATCTTTTCTCAGAATTTCATTTACAAATTCCTCTTCCATGAGGTGGACACAAAAGAGTGAGAAAACCAGGATCAAGGGTACTCTTAACATGTGAATCTACCTGATTGTAGGCATCTAGAACAAGGTTTCCACAGTTGAGTGTGTTTTCTGGGTGTGGTGGCATTGCCTTTCATCCCAGTTACTGGGGAGGCTGAGGCAGAAGGACTGCAAATTTGAGGCCAGTCCAGGCAACTTAACCCTGTCTCAAAATGAAAGAAATAAAAAGGTGTTGGGGTGTAGCTCAGTGCGGTAGAGTGACCCCGACTTCGTTTCTCAGCTCCACAAACAAACCCCCACCCCCTCAAACAAAAACAAAGCAAGAGACTTGAGTATGATGTGGAATAGCCAGGAAGGTTTGTTGCAACATATACTGTTAGTTCTGTCCCCAGAATCTTTAGTAGACTGGGGGGAGGCCCAAGAATGTACATTTTAACTGCGCATGGTGGTGCACGCCTGTAATCTCAGCCTTCCTGAGGCTGAGGTAGGAGGCTTGCCGTGAGTTCAAGGCCAGCCTGGGCCATATAGTGAGTTCAAGGATAGCCTGAACCACATAGCAAGGCTCTGTCTCAAAACAAACACCAAAACAAAAACAAAAAAGAACGTACATTTTCAAACAAGTTCCTAGCTGCTGATATTAGTATAGGGGCAGGGTGTAGTCAGTGGGAACCCTGCTCTGATGGATGGAGACCAAGTCAGCCCACTCACAGTTAACTTTGAAAGCTAGAGAAGACAGATGAATAAGTAGCAAGGCACGATTTTCTGTCCTTCTTTTCCATATTCCTCCTCCTCCTTGTCCTCCTCCTCCTCCTCTTCTTCTGCTCCTCCTTCCCCTTTCCTTTCCCTTCTTCCTCCTCCTCTTCTTCTTCTTTTTCTTCTTTTCCTTCTTCTTCTTCTCTTTCTCCTTCTCCTCCTTCTCTTTCTCCTTCTCCTCCTTCTCCTTTTCCTTCTCCTTCTTCTTCTTCCTCTTCCTCTTTTTCTTCATCCTTCTCCTTGATCAAGGCTCACCCAGGCCCTGCCTCAGGGACCTCCAAAAGAAAACTTTGACCCAGACCAGTTTGTCCCAGTTCCAGAGTCACTTCCTCCAGGAAGCCTTCCAGGATTAGCTATCATGGCTCCCCAGTCGCCTTTTTCATGACAGCTACTACAACTTGTAGTTTGCTACTACTGTAGGTCATTTCACTTTTAAATTATCATCTCTCTCCCCAGAATTGGTCAAGACTATGAGGACAGGATTTATGAAGAGTGGAGGAAGCCAGATACAGTGGTACATGTCCATATAGCCCATAGTCCCGCTAGTTGGGAGGCTGAGGCAGTAGAATCGTAAGTTCAAGGCTAGCCTGAGCAATTGAGCAAGACCCTGTCTCAAAGGAAAATTAAAGAGGACTGTGGTTCAGTGGCAGAGCAGTTGCTGGTGTGTGGGAGGCCCTGGGTTCAACCCCCAGTATGTTAAAAAAAAGAAATGCACAGGAATGAGGTGTTTTGGTTGGGCAGGGAATGGTGGTGCACAATGAAAGAGAGTGAGAGAACGGGAGGTTTTGTCCTTCACGAACAAAGGCAGGAGAGGAAAGGAGGAGGAGGTGACTTGGGGCGCTCACAGAACCCTGGCTTTTCCAGAACTGCTGCGGTGCTGCCCCGTACCCTCCGGCGGTTTTCCTTGTCTATTCTGTTCACCAACCTGGACATTTCTTTACAGACGTGAAAACTTGAGTTGCTTCCATTAGCTTTCAGCTGTTCACCACCTCTTATTCTTAGCTACTGCTTCCAAAAAGAGTCAAGACTCCAGGGCTGAAGAAAACGGAGTCCGGATCCTAGACTTCAGCTTCGCTGTCCATTGAATGATTGCCGCTGTGTTGTGGGGAAATTTCCCATGCGGCACCCTTCTCAGTGCCCAGCACACACGAAGGCCCCGGCACAAGGATGGCCACTGTCACCACCATCCTCGTCATCAATGACTTCCTCACCATTGACGCCATTTCTGCCCCATCCCCACCTCCCAAGTTTTCCGTGAAGTTCCCATGGGACAAACGGCTTCCTGACCATCAGGCATTGTCCGAATGTCAAGGGCACCCAGGGGTCCCAGCCTCTGCCTGCGAGGCCGCATTAGATCCAAGCCCTGTTCCCTTATTTCCATAGGATGCCAGCACAGGCACTACCCCTCCCAGCCCTGCGGAGGCTCTTGCTTTTATGACAAATGCGTCATTTGTCTCCTTCTGTCCTCAGGACTCCATCTAACCACCTGAAGAGCTGTCACGCAGAGCACTGTTCCCGAGGGACGCAAGAACCCAGCGCCCGCCCCTGCGCACTTCGGGCTGAGACCCACAGTCTGGCTGCAAGGACGACATGTTGTCTTTTTGGCAAGATGAGAGAGTACACAAGTGAAGACCCGACAGGTGACTCAGCTCATCCCACAGCAAATAGGTGGAATACCTGGGACAGGGAAACCCAACCCTGCCGTAATCCCTCCCCTGCCGGCAGACTCCGCCTGGCCTTTACATCCAATATCTTCCTGTCCTAGGTGAAATAAGACAAATCCAGAGACACCCCAGCCTCAGGTTCTGAAAGGGTGTATATCAGTATTTCTTCATTTATTTATTGAGACAGTGTCTGCTGTGTAGTTCAGACTGTACTTGAACTCACTATGTAGCTCAGGCTGGCCTCAAACTTACGGCGATCCTCCTGCCTCAAGTGCTGAGATAACAGGTGTGTGCCACAACACCTGGCTAGGCCAGTATTTAATATTTAAACCCACATATTTTACTGATGAGGCTCAGAGAGGAGGGCATATTTTCCCAGAGTTCCTCAGTAATTTAAAATGGATCCAAAGCCGGGCATGGTGGCGCATGCCTTTAATCCCAGTACTCGGGAGGCTGAAGTAGGAGGAGCGTTGTGAGTTTAAAACTGGTTTGGGCTACAATGTGAGCAAGGCCGGCCTAAACTACATAGTGTGACCGTCTCAAAAAAAAATAGAGCTGGGTGTTTGGCTCAGTGGCTTAAGTGTCTCCCTGGTGTGAGGTTGAGTTTGAGCCTGGGTACAGAAAAAAAAAAAAAAAAAAAAGGATCTGAACTCACTTCAGTGACTTTTTTTTCCCCAGAGACGGGGCTAATGTCATTTTAAATATGATTTTTAAAGCAGATGGTGTGCTGGTATTCATCACCCTATGTAAGTTGTGCGGTGCCTCTCTGAGTGTCCACTGGCCGCTCTATTAGCCTCAGTGTCTGAATCGATGCTGTGCAGAGGCGGGATGGTGCGGTACAGCCGCGGGCCACGTGGGAGCCGAGCAGCCGGGCCTCAGGCTCAGCCTCGCTGCTCGGCACCTGTGTCACCCTGGGAAGCTACTTGCGCTCTTTGCGCCTGGGTTTCCTCATCTGTAAATATCAGTACTTACGAGGGGTTCTTGTGAAGGAAGGCCAGCAGCATTCACGGCATGCCTGACAAACACTAAGCACCTCAAACACGCTGTTTGTGATCACCCCCAATTGTGTATAAGGGTGGCAGCAGGCAGGGCATTGAATGGTTGGTATATCCTCTCTGAAACAGGCTGAAATGATACAAAGCAAGGGAGAAGGAATCCAGACTTAAACAAAATGCAAATGAATTGAGGATTTTTCTGTATTAAAATGCTGAGAGCTAGGTGTGGTGGTGCACATTTGTAATCCTGGCACTCAGGAGGCTGAGGCAAAAAAAATACTCGGGAGTTTGAGGCCAGCCTGGGCTACACAGGGAGTTCAAAGCCTGCCTGAACTATGTAGTGAGATCCTGTCTTAAAAACCAAACCAAAACAAAACAAAACAAGAATTTGAGTCATCAGGAGCCCTAAATTTAGTCAGACGACCCAACATACACAGCATCTAATTTGAAACTATCGTTAACAGTACTTGTGCCAGAATGTTTTGGAGAGGCAACGATTGCTTTTCACAGATGCTTCAGGTCCTGCAGGAGGGAGGAATAAAGTTCTGAGGGGCCCTTCTGAGCTCCAGAGGGAGGACCGAGGGAGTCGCTTGCAGCGGGGAGTCCGAACTGACTCCTAGAAGGAAGGGTATGCACAGCACGGAGCCTGCACACATTGCCCGCTCAGTGGCCGGGGTCCCCTGCTCCACACCACTTCTGTGGGGTCTCTAGGCCACGGAGTCTCCTGGCAAAAGCCACTCTGCTTTGGGTGACCTTCCTAGGAAGCAATGGACTCCTGGGGGGTTCCTTCCCCTCCCCCACTCCTATCTCCTGGGTAACGGAAGTCATCAGAGACACAGAGCTGGGGGCTTTCTGGAAATCAGTACCACTGGGAAAGGGGACTTTGGTCCTCTGATAGGTGCTCGGAGGATCCGGCCACAGGAAGCTGTCCACTTGTCAGGAAGGAGCCAGAGTCCGTGCCGCCCCTGTGAGCCTCGCTAACCTACCCAGGAGGGCATCTCCTTATAAGGACAGAGTCAAAGCCTACTCGGCAAAGCATGTGCTTTATATTTAGGCCATACTCCACTTTGGACTGGGCCAGATATTATCGGGATTTCATTAGCCCAGGTCAGTGCCCCAGCAGAGGAAGCTGGAGAGGCCGAGACCACCCCAGGCTCAGGGGCCCAGGGGCGCAGTGCGTTCCATGGCGAGGTTCTACAGATGCGCCCCCAAGTCGCGTGTGTCGTTAGGTTGGGATCCCAGGCATTTTCGATTCCTCCTAGGTGAGCTGTGGGAACAGGCAAATCTCCAGACAGGATGTGGACCCGTGTTGAGGGACATGGGTTTCTTCATGGGCCACGAACATTTTCCAGGCTTAGACAGCCGTGATGATTGCTCACAACCAAAGTGCACACTTTAAAGGGTAAATCTTTATATATGTGAGCTATATTTCAATTTTAAAAGTTATATTCAATTAATGATACACTTAAATAATGTGTGCAATATAAAGTATAACCTAAAATATGGTACATTTCTAAAACTCATAAATAAAAGTTCTGATATTATCTTCCTTTTCTCTAACAAATTACTGTGTACTCTCTCTGAAAAACCACTGCTTTGAGCTATGTCTGAAAAGGTTGTGCCTCCAATCAGAAGCTTTTTATGTAAAGCCCTTTTTGCTTTCACAATTCAGGCAAAATTGCCAATTAACAACAGTAATAGTTAACTAGTGTACCTTGAGTGCATATTAAGTACCAAGCATTTTATTCCAGGTGCTGTGTTTATGTACAAATACCCATTTTTTTAGTAGGGAAATAGGTTAAAGCTGGGTATGGTGGCACACGTCTGTAATCCCAGCACTGAGGAGGCTGAAGGAGGAGGATCACCCCAAGTTCGAAGCCAGCATGTGCTACATAGTGAGTTCAAGATTAGCCTGAACTACATAGCCAGACACTGTCTCAAAGAAAACAAAGCAAATAAAACAACCCAAATCTTCCCCTTAAAAGACACCCCACCACCACCAAATGAAACAAAACAGGTTAAGAAGCTCTCTTGGAGCCGGGCATGGTGGCACACGCCTTTAATCCCAGCACTCGGGAGGCTGAGGTAGGAGGAGCGTAGTGAGTTCGAGGCCAGCTTGGGCTACAACGTGAGCAGGAGGCTGGCCTGAGCTACATAGTGCGACCCTGCCTCAAAAAAAAAAAAAAAAAAAAAAAAAAAGAAGCTCTCTTGGGCCTTTAAACTCGCTAGGTAGCCCAGGCTGGCCTCAAACTCGCGGTGGTCCTCTTGCCTCAGCCTCCCCAGTGCTGGGATTACAAGTGTGTGCCAACACAGCTGGCATCAGCCCGATGTTGAAGAGTCTGGTCTCTCCCTACTCCTCCTGGATGGAAAGGGTCCTCACTGGAAAGGACTCTTGGACTTGCTGCAGCCATGCTTTGTCAGGGAAATCATGTAACATCTGTGAGCTCTTTGGGCTCTGTTAGGAATTTAACAAAGTTGCTGTAAATATTGACTTAGAATATCTATAGGAGTCCTTTTTCCTGCTATATAACTGACAAACATTGTATACATATCTGATATGTAACATGGCAGTGTGATGTACAGATACATTGTGAAAAGATTGCCTGTCCAGCTAATGAACACATCTAATGGCACACTTTTTTTTTCTTTTCTGCTACAGTGGAGATCTAACCCAGGGCCTTTGAGTTGAACTACATCTCCAGACCATGTCTTTGTTTTTTGTTTTTTGTTGAGGCAGAGTCTAATTAAGTTGCTAAGTTGCTTAGGCGTGGTTTAAAATTGTGATCCTCCTGCCTCAGCCTCTCAGAGTGCTGGGATTACAGGCATGGGCCACATGCCCAGCTTCGTTATGTGTGTGTGTGTGTGTGTGTGTGTGTGTGTGTGTGTGGTGAGAACATCTATATCTACCCACTTAGCAAATTTTAGATAGACAGTACAGTACTGTTAATGCATTACCATGCAGTTAGACCCCCAGAACTTGTCTTACAGCTAAAAGTTTGTCCCCTATGACCATCTCTACATGTCCACCAGCCCTCAGCCCCTGGAAAGCACTGTTTTATGCTCTGCTTCTGTGAATTTGACTCTTAAAAACTCCACACACCTGTGAGATCATGTGGCATTTGTCTTTCTGTGCTCAGTTTATTTCACTTGGCCTAACGTCCTCTTAGTTTGGCTTGTGCTATTGTACACAACAGGATTTCCTTTTTATGGCTGAATAATATTCCACTGCATGCTACATTTTCTCTATCCATTTATCTGTCAATGGACACTTAGTTAGGTATGTTAATATGCAGGTGAGGACAAGAGTGAGGCTGCTGAGACGCTGACCTGACTCTATATTTTTATTTTTTATGTTTGGTGGCCCTGGGAATTAAATCAGGGATTCAGGCATGCTAGGCAAGTGCTCTAGTGTGCTGCACTACATCCTCAGACCTTTTTAATTTCATTTTAAGACCAGATCTTGCTATGTTGCTAGGATAGCCCTTGAATTTTTGATCTTTCTGCCTCAGCCTCCCAAAAAGCTGGCATTATAGGCATGTGTCACTGCACTCAGCCTGACCTGCTTCTTTTGAACTTGACCTTTGTCCAGGTGCTGGAGACGCTGTTGTTGAGAGCAGAAGGGGACAGGAAAGGACTCTGTCGCCATGGGGCAGATCTGCCAGCGGGAATCGGTGAGCTGCCTGCGCAGAGGGTCACAGGCGCCATGGAGGGCAGGCAAGAACCCTGGGTCCAGCTCCTAACACTCAGTGCAGGTTAAACTCTCGCCTGCACCTGGGGTTCCTGACCCAGGGGCCTTTGTGACTCTGTGGTTGAGCCCACAGGTGTGTGCAAAGTCAGGACTGCGGGCTGTGACCTGAGTCAGGCTTTTCCTCTCCAGGAGGAGCCCCGGCCTCACTAGCTGCAGGCTGTGAAAGCAGATGCCCCTCCCCCTTCGCGGAGAGCCCTCCTCCCTGAGTGTGGGGACAAATCCAGCAACACGGGGACAGGCTGAACTACGTTCTTCTGAGTTGTGGGCTCCTTTAAAGTTGATGTTCACAGCAGATGGCCAGGCGCCCCGGGGTAAGGGCTACAGTTGCTTCCTTTCCCAGGTTGGGAATTTGAGGTGTAGTGGGGTTTGAACCCAATGACAAACCCAGAGCCGGCACGGGGGACCTGGGAATCAGAACTCTCTTGGAGATGCAGGGTGCAGTGGCCTCTTTGCTTTGTGCAGACTTCCCCTGGTCACCCCAGAGAGACAAATTTGTCTCAACCCCCCAAAAATGATGAGTACAAGCTCAAGTTGCTTCTTGGGACCAGAGATAAGGAGCCTGGGCACCAAGGGTGCAGCTTCCTCTGAGTCTAGCAGGAGTGGTTTAAAATGTCCCTGTTCTGTCACCTCTGAGAAGGGTTTGCAGAGTTCAGTCCAGATGAGTCCTCCCTCCCTTTCTCCCTCCCTCCTCCCCTCCTCTGGCTTTGTGAGGATTGAGTTCCTTCCTGTTACTGAGGCCCAAGTGGAAACTCTCTGTCTCTTTCTAATGCAAGGAAACTGAGGCTGCTGTTTGGTTGATCTGGGGAGGGAGGTGGAGGTCACTAAATACATAAATCTGAAGACTCCCCTTGGCCAATGACCTCTGAGGTTGCCTCCTTTTCCCCTCCTTCTTCCCCCAACTAGAATAGACATAAGTTTGGCCTGCTCTGGGAAAGCAAGAGCATTTCCAGGCCACGAGGTTTGCTTGGGATGTCATTGCCACCTCTCACGGACCCCACTGTCCCCTTCCTGCAAAGTGAAGCTGTCCCCCATGCACTGTCCCCCAGGGCTCTGTCCCTTCCACCTGTCACTGGTCACCATGCTGTGGTTCTGGGCCCTGGCACTAAGGCAGGGCATGCTTGACAGATTGTTAAGCGGATCAAGGGCTGACTCAGGCCTCACTATATTTTTTGTTAATTGTGTTCTTCCCTGCCTCTATTTTTCTTTCCCTGCTACTGCAGAGACAACTTTGGACAAGCACAGAGCTGTGTGAGACCTCTGCATTAAGAGCAGATGACCTTTGAAGTTCATATGCAAGACCTAGATGTGTGAATTTGGGTCATCTCTGCTCTGGCTGGGGCTCTCCAGAAAGCCCACTGTGAGCAGCCCAGGGCTTGGGTCAGACAGAGACCCACCTGCCCGTCACTGGAGGGGTGGTAGCCGGGGTCCAGGCCTCGACCCAGCTGACTGTTCTCCTGCCAGTGGGCAGGGCTGGCTTGGCCTACACTGGCTCCAGGGCAGTTGGCTGGCTGCACGAGTGTCCCCACTCATTGCTGAAGGTCTGACCCGAGCCCATTGTGGAGCTTTCCCCCATGTTTTTTATTTACAAAAAAAAATTTTTTTTTACTTTTTTTTTCTTTTGTCTTTTTGAGATAGGGTGTCACTATGAAGTTCAGGCTGGCCTTGAGCTAATTTTGTAGCCCAAGTTGGCCTCGAACTCACAATGCTCCTCCTACCTCAGCCTCCCGAGTGCTGGGATTAAAGGTGTGTATTCTTGATGCTAGTCACTGACTAGGGTGATGTGATCATTGGTATCTAGATATCCCCCCCTCATGCGGTCACAGGTGGGGCTTTTCAGAGGTGACCAAACCTAGGATGTGTGCTACTGGGATCAAGGGTGTGATGCTGGGATTGATTCACAGAGTGATGCTAGGATTAAGACTGCCCCACCCCGGGTGTCACTGTGACCCTCCCTAAGGGTGAGTAGCCTGGATAAGATATAAGGGATGGAAAGAGGGTTACAGCTTGTTGCTTTGCTTGCTGTTTGCTGGTTTGCTGTCTTCTGACTGCCATGTCCGGTTTTGGAATGAAGGTGATGTTGGTCTTGTCCAATGAGTTTGGAAGGTCTCCTTTCCCTCCTATTTAATGAAATAGTTTGAGGAGCAAGCTAGGGTTCATTCACATGGGGGTGGCTGAAAGGAGCCCAAGAGCATTTTCCAAGCCTCTGTTTTCATCAGGTTGTTATTTATTGGCCCTGCTATGGCAATCTCTGAGTCACACCAGAGAACGGGTACAGGGAGCAGACCTGCTGGGGCCGTTCTTTACAACTTACTTCCATTGCCACCGGCAGGAAATTTACATGGGTTCTTTGAATTCGAAGCAGCTTCTAAAATTTGTGTGGCTCAGGAGCTCATGAAAGGGCAGGATGCTAACTTATCTTTTCCAAGATCCCACGAAGAGCTGCTCACTTTTGATGGCTGTGCTCCGCCATGCCTGTATGGGAAGCACTGCATCCTGCTGTCTTGGGGACCACATGGGGCAGGGGTCAGACTCCTGTACACCTATCTCCGGCAGCCGGAGCCATGCTTCCGTTATTGATCAGCCCATCTCTCTTCTCTAGGGGACTGTGAGCTTCCTGAGGGCCGAGTCACTGTTGTTTCTCATCTTTGAATCTCCGGTGCCTAGCACAGCGCCTGGCACCTTTGTCAGTCCCTGATGAACGTTTATCTGGACAAATCTGTGAGCTGGACATTTCTGAGCTGTGCTGAGTTTCATCCAGAGAACCATTAATCATGTTAGAATTTGCTTAGATATTCTGAGGCTACTTGCCATTGCTTTTGTTTTCTGAGTGTGCTTAGTTATCAGTGTTATCATCATGCAAACACAGGTTGCTATGATGCCTTTGTAACAGTTCATCTTGTTATCTTTTTCTTTAAGGCTGTAGCAGTTGAAGCTCACATAAAGCCCCCACTTACTAAAAGTAAGGTAAGAAGCTGATCTATGTTCATTTCCTTCCATGACATCTTCTGTGATAGATAATGATAGTGATTCCCTCTGGGGATTCTGGCGGTGGTTTTAAACAGCCAAGCAACTGGGTTGGAAGCAGCATTCACTACCAACCTGCTCCCTCCTTGGCTTAGGCCACCTCCACGTGGCAGTTTCTCTCGGAGGGGCCTTTGTCACAAGGGTCCCTTCCTCCCTTCTTGGCTTTTTTTTTTTTTTTTTCTTTTTTTGAGACAGAGTCTCACTATGTAATTCAGGCTGGCCTTGAACTCATTGTGGCCTTGAATTTGCAGTGACCCTCCTGCCTCAGCCTCTCAAGTGCTGGGATTATAGGCATGTACCGCCATGCCCAGCTGACAGAGGTTTCTGAATAAATGCAATCCATAGCTGAGACTGGGGGAGAATTGATATTAAGGGCCGTATATTAATTGCCTAGTGATATAGGGGAACGAAACTCCCGACCTACTATATGTCTAGCACGAGTTCGAAGAATGAATTTTAGGAACAATGGAGGTTACAAACAGAAATATTTGAGAGAAAGAAAGCTTCTGTCTGAGAGAGAGAGACAGAAGAGGTCCCAAGTGGGTTGCCAAAGACTGTCTTTTCTAGTGACTTTTATAGAGTAAAACCATGATGGGGAAGACTGGGAACTCACAAGGCAGATGGGCTTGAGGTGGGACAGAACTGTGGTCAACCAATAAGATTAATTGTTTAGGTAAAATTGACCAAATCAGGGACAAATGGGGAAGTGAGTCATGTAGTAAGCAAGCATTCTTATGGATCAGTGACTTTCAGTAGGGGATTGGGATGGTAATTCCTGGCTTCTCAAGGTGATCCGTACCTAATCCCTAATGCTTATACTTAGGGTGTGGTTGCATTTGTTTTGCCTTCTGTCTTGAGATCTGGCCCACAGCAAGAGGTGTGTGTCTCTTCCAAGGTCACAAGACATCTGGTCCTCTACTGGTTCCTTTGAGGGCCTAGTCCTCTCTGACTGCCTATAATATTTCTAACTAACTCAGTTGCCTGTAACACTAGGGCTGCCATAACAGATTCCCTTGAACCTGGTGGTTGAAAACAACAGAAATGTGTTGTTTCACTGTTCTGGAGGCTGGAAGTCCAAGATGAAGGTGTCCTGAAGCTGTGATCTTCCTGTCCCTCTTCTGCCTCATGTGGTCTGGGTGTTCTTTAACTGTGGCTGCAAAACTCCAGAGTCTGCCTCCATGAGGATTTTTTCCCCTTTGTCTTTTCTTTTGCCTTTTATCAGGACGTCGTTGGATTCAGGGTCCATCCTGGTAACCACTTCCATTCTTGTGGTGCTAGGATTGAACCTAGGGCCTTGCAAACACTCGGCATGGTATTATACCTCTGACCTATACCCCTAGATTTTATCTTGAGATCTTTGACTTAATTATATCTGCAAAGACTTTATCCAAATAAGGTCACATTCCCAGGTTCTCCTTTTACTTTTTATTTTTATTAGCACATGTTTGCAGACATTCACAGGTTCTGAGAGTTAGGACATGAACACATATTTTGAGGGTACAGTTTAATCCACTATGGACCTATCTACAGAGTAAATGTGAAAGAGAAGCTGTATTCAAAAGTTTGTAAGAGATGGGCACAATGGCACACACTTGTAATCCTATCACTCTGGGAGGCTGAGGCAGGAGGATCCCCAGTTCAACCCTAGCCTGACAACTTAGTAATGCATCATGTCTCTAAATAAAAAATGTTAAAAGGGACTGGATATGTAGCTCAGTGTGAAGGTCCTGGTTCAATTCCTAGTACCTAAGTTTGTTGGTTTGATTTGTTTTGTTTGATCTGAAGACACTCTGAGGTGTAAATGGACAGAATGTGGTGACTGATTAGATCTGGGCTGTGGAGTGGATGATGCTCAGGTTTCCAGCCTGGGGAGACAGGGAGATGGCCTGTCCAGGACACACCTTCCCCAGACCCTGGCCTGGTGTCCTCTCTCATTTTATTCTAGTTTCACTCAAATGTCACATCCTCAGAGAGGCCTTCCCTGTCCAATATGTCTAAAATGATACCCCTACCCTGTATTCCTTCAACCTGCATCAGCTAGGATTAGACTGGGCTGACAGTATCTGAGAACCCAAGCACTGTCATTGAATAAGTCCATTGGAATTTTATTTTTATGTCAATTTTAGAAATCTAGAGGCTTGGGGCAGACATAGGGCACCTTGGTGACAGGCATGCGGGCTCTGTCTATATATTATCTTGTGTGACTGCCAGTTCCAAGAGGGCTGCTGGATCTAGTCCATCTGTCTGTACTCCTGCATGCAGAAGGGAGGAAGCCAGAATGGCGGAAGGAAAGGTGCTCTATGGCTGTGCCTTAAGGGTAGGCTTCCAGCTGCCACCACTCAGCATCTCACGCTCCTTGGTTTGCTCAGGACTTGGCCACGTGGCAGAGGAGGCTGGGAATGCACTCTTTATGGGAGAGGCTGAATTTAGTTAAAACCCAGAGAATTCATTAGTTAAGTCAAAGGGGAGATGGATGCTGTGGGCTATCGCTGTGTCAGGCTTACCGGCTCCATTGTTCCTCCCTGAGCCTGGCCTAATGTATATTTAAATAGTGATCTGCTCACTGGCTTTCTCGCCCCACCGGTGAGCTCTGTCTCATCCACATTTCTAGTGACTAGGGAAGTGCAGGGCAGAGCGGCTGCTTTGCAAATATTTGATGAGTGACTAGATGACAGGGTGGGGAATTGAGAAGAGTAAGTTTAAAAAGAACAAAGGACTGTGGTGGTGACATAGGGGAAAATATTAGATGTCAAATATGCTGAGTTCATATTCCCAGAAGTTGAAGAATGAATTCTAAGGAACAATGGAGGTTAAGCATAGGAAAATTTATTGGACAAAGGAATGGGGAATGGGGAATAGGAATAGCTCTTGGGAGACAGGAGGCAGAATGAGCCCATCTCTCAAAGGAAGCTTTATAGAGCAAACTCAAGAGGGGGATACAATGTGGGTCAAATTATGATCAACCAATAAGATTGCAAGTAAAGTCACTTAGGTAACATTGATCTAATGGTAGCAAGGGTACGTGGGTGACGTCATTAACCTTGGTTGATAATCCGTAGTCTTAGTCTTGTTTTTAGTCTTAGTAGTTTTAGTCTTAGTGGTCTTGGCCTTAGTCTTGGTTTTAGTAAGTGGGAGAGGACGGCCCAACCCTAATGAGATGATTGGAAATCTCAAAAGGCTGATACCAATTATCCCAAGCCTCCGTTCAGCCCTTAGGGAAGTATGTAGAGCTAGCCATTGTGACTTCATCTTCAGATGCCCTCCAGTCACAGTCCTGATGGATTCTCATCTCCTGCACTGACTCCCTTGATTGCCCACCATGTTTCTCTCTAATTTAGCTGTCTATAATACTGGGAGGATATACCGTGTGTCAGGTGTCCACGAGACAGACAGGACTTGATGCTCAGAGGTGGCAGCAAATATGGATCAGCAGCTTAGGAGGGAGATGGAGGCCAAAGCTCCTGACAAGAGTGGTTCTTTGGGACAGGCACACCGAACCAAAGCTGCAGAGCAGCGCACAGGAAGAGGGCAGGCAAACCCAGCCACCCCATGAATCAACGGGGCCAGCAGCTCACCCACCTCCCTGGGAGAGCCCTCCTCCAGCAGCCCCTGGTCATGGCATCTGCCTACCTGCTTGGTTTGTGAATGCCCTCTCTCAAAGGACTGCAAAACTAAGTCCACTGATCAAGCTTTGCCAATCTAGATCAACCAGGACTCCATCCCCTGGGGAAGGGACTCCCAAGTGCAGGTGCTTGGACCCATCTATGACTGAGGTGTCGCCAGACCTGAGAGAAATAAGAGAAATAAAAATAATTTGTGGCAATAAATATTTCACCTCTGTACAACAGCAGGGTGGCCTGGAGCCAGACCACTTTGGCTTCCATCCCAGATCTCCTACCCAGCAGCCATGTGACCTTGGGGAAGTCACTTAACTTCCCTGTGACTGTTTTCCATTTTATTTTCTTGGTGCTGGGGATTAAACCTACACCCTTGCATATGCTGAACACACAGTTCTACCTCTGAGCTACACCCTCGGCCCAAACAAAGAATTTAGAACAATACCTGGCATATAATAAGTTCTACCTAAGCACCAGCTATTATTATCATAAAGCTAATTATTTATTTCAAAAAGAGACCTCTTTTTACTTCTTTGGATAAAAATGTATTTTCCTTTGGGGAATTTTGGGATGGGAGATGGAAATTATAACTTTTTTTTTTTGCGGCACCGGAGATTGAACTCACAACCTCTTGCCTGCCTGACAGGCGCATAAGCCGCTGAGCCAAACTCCCAGCCCTGGTTTATTGAGGCAGGGTCGCACTATGTAGCTCAGGCCGGCCTTGCGCTCGCGTTGTAGCCCAACCCGGCCTCAAACTCACAATGCTCCTCCTACCTCCTGAGTGCTGGGATTAAAGGCGTGCACCACCATACCCAGCCTGGAAATTATAACTTTAAAAGATTCTTTCTTAATGAAATACACAACCCCATCAGTACCTAATTTTCTTTTGCTTGTAGACTTTCCTGGCTAGGAGCCGAGGTGTGGGTGTGGACTGCGTGCATCCACACTTCCAGTTTACGTGGGTGCCAATTCCAAGGAAAGGATGGGTGCCATTTGCAGGCCCTGTTTAGGCAGTTATGTGAGTACCAAGGATAGCTATCCCAGGAAACCCAAGGTACCCAGCACGGTGATGTGAGATTGCCCTGACTCAAAAAGATAAGGGCTTCTTTCCAGGAAAGTGGGGGCCTGAGATAAGGAGATCTGAAGCCCAGCAAGGCCTCAGCACTTTCGTGAACTCTTCCTTCTCCAGGCCAGAGCTCTCCATGCCTGGAAGGCTTGGTAGGGTGAGAAGCAATGGAATGAGGCTGGACTGTCCAGCAAAGGACGGTGGGGGGACTGGGCTTTCCTAGGGCCTGTTGAGGTCCTGCCATCCCCTAGGGGAGTGGAAGCCTCCTTGGGACAGAAGCTGAGCAGGATGTCTCTGGGATCAGGCCCTCTCTGAGCCATGGTGAGAGGTGAGGGTGGAGCAAGGGGAAGGTTTGCAGTGCTGAGGGTCCAAGCTGAGGTCTTCTGCTTACCCAGCAGCTCTCTACCACTGAGCCCAGGCAACTAAAAGGGCTGGTATGTGGAGGAAGCCACAGAAGTACCCAGGGCACAAATGCTGGTGAAAAATTTAAATCCTGCACTCTACTCGCCTCTCTTGCTTTCTCCTAACACTGGTCCTAACTCCCAGGGCTTGGCTGTAAATTGGAATGGTTACGAGCTGAACAGTGAAATGCTTTGTAGAGGTCTGTCGGCAGTGTGTGACTCAGCAAAGTGGGTGGGTTGGGTGGGCCTTGGCTGTCTGGAGGCTCTTGCCCTGTCTGAAGGGGGCAGTGTCCGCTCAGCTCCAGCCGAATGCTGCTGCAAGATAGGCTCTGAGGTCCTGGTGTGGCTTCAATGAAGATGCCAGAAGTCAGGGTTTTAAAGTGAAATTTCCTAATTTTTAAGCATTTATCCATAAATATCAGATGGGCCAGAGAAAGATACTCTAGGCCAGGTTTCGGCTTGGTGGTTGCCAGTTTATATTGCCAGTTGTGAAGTTGGAGGGCAGAACTTCAGGCAAATGAAAAGAGGTCAGGAAACAGGCTGTGATGTCACAACTCTTGCCACTCCAGGGGCCGGGTGGCCAGTGCCTGCTCACCAGCCCTCTCACACAGGGAGCAGAACCGTCTGCAGAGCTCCGCTGCCAAAGCCACTGAGGTTCCAGGGGAAAGTTTGGCTTTCCAAGAGAGGATGCTAACAGCATTATAGACCAATGCCTTTAGAAGTTTCTTCTAGATGTTATTATGGAAGGTCAGGGTCTTCATCAGTGGTTCTCATTCCTGGCAGCGCCTGAGTCTTACCAGGGAATTTGAAAAAGTGATGGATGCTCGGATTGCACCCAGATCACTTCAGTCATTGCCTCTGGCCTCAGCATGGTCTTGGGCATCATTTGAGAAAGCTCTCCAGGTGACTCTTGTGAAGCCATGTTGAAACCTACGGTCCAACTAACAGGCAGGGTCAGAACTCTGGGAATGTGCAGTGCGTGGCAGTTCCCACAGGGCCAAGATTCCAACCTACACAGGCTCCGTCACTCTCTCTAGAGACCTTATAACCTCCACACCTCACCAACTGATTTAGAGCGGATAATGATATTTGCCCTTCTAACCTCAGCAAGCTGTTATCAGGAGAAATGAGTCGATAAATGAGAAACCGCTCTGTCAACTCTCAATGTTGTGCAAACATGATTGCTGCTGCAGTGTGCACCCGGTCCTGGGGGTCTGGCTTCGATCTGTCAGAGATCATTTCTGGAGTAACAGTCCAGTGTCATGGGTCAGAAGGGAATTGGCAGAGACATTCTTAGACTGAAGCCTACGCTGGGTTGGAGGCCAGGGTGGCAGCTGGCACCACCTGATCATTCCTCCATGTTGTATAAGGGGAGCCACAGCCAGGGGACCTGAGGGAGGGAGAAGAAACTAAAGACTCCCCTTGGGTTGAGATCTTCTCATCAGTTCAGGGGTGGCTAAGTTGAGGTTTAAGAGCTATGTATCAGCAAAAAAGGCAGAATAATAGACACATATGGGGTGATTACTGGTTGGATTGACAGGGTGCGTGGAACCGCCTATGCCCTGGACTCAGGAACAGTATGATCCAGGCAGATAAGACCAACCCCCCCGAAAACAGTCACCTTTATCAGGCAGGCGGTCATGACTCAGTGTCACTTATCCAGGGCCCAGGCTGCCTGAGGTGGTAGGGTAGGATGGACACAACTCTGGCTGGGCATCCAAACTAGGTGTGAGTCCTGGCTCACAACTCCACCACAACCTGACGCTGGGCAAGATGGCCCACCAGCTGCGTCTTGGGCTCTTTGTCTGTAGAGAGAAGCCTTGGTCTCAACCTAGATGGACTGTGAGCAGAGTACGGGTGTGACGTGTGGAGGTGCTGAGAGCCAGGAGGTGGTGGTGAGTAGTTGCAGTCGGGTGAGGCTATGTGGGGAGAGTGGGGCGCTGGGCTCGGAGATGTGCAGAGAAAGAAGGGCAAGCAGTGTGTGGGCACCAAAGAATGACATGGTGCGGGTAGTGGGAAGTGGCCTTGCTGGGGACGGTGAAGGATAATGTAAGTGGGATAGTGCAGTCAGACTACAGAAGGCCTCAGCAACCAGGCTGAGATGTTTAAATTGGCTCCATTAGGAAAGAGAAGGCCAGGAAGAGCTTGCGGGCAAGGGCATGGTGTGATTAGGATGCTTTTTAGAAGAATTAATGTGGCCTGGAGTTTGGAAAGACTTGGATGGCAGCAAGCCAGGAACTGAACAGGACAGCTAGAAGGCTCTTGTGATATTTCTGGCCCGGAGAGAGGAGGACTGTGGGGCTGGGAGGTGGCAGTGGGTCAGGCCTAGGGACGTGTCTCAGGAACACTGCAGAGCCTCAGGGCCTGGCTGCATACACGATAGGACTGTGTCACCTTGAGAAGTAGCTTCTCTCTCAGGGGCTGGGGGCAGGAAGCAGAGGAACCTTCCTGCCCACGTGTAGAACATCTTGGGCAGCCTGGCCCTTGACAGAGTCAGCTTCTTCCTGACCCTGGCACCAGTGAGAGTTGCAGGGGCCAAGGGTGACCGTGCTAATTGGGGGCCAGGTGAGGGCAACTTGATCTTGGCTCTTGGCGCATTTGACAGCCAGCGGTGCTGGCCTTGGGCTACTTGTGGGAGGTGGCAATGAGCAAGATAGAGTCCTCCCTCCTCAGTGCTCCCAGCCTCGACAGCTGGCAGAAGCACATCTGCAGACTAACATCAAACGGCAGTGTACAACTATTTTGTCTTCATTTCACTCCATTTTGCTTCATCTCATCCACTCCATGTTGGGCAGCATGTTTGGTATGTGCCAGAAAACCCCTCTGTTTCTAGTTTATAATTATCGGGGGGGGGGGGGGGGCTGGGGGCTGGGAGAAACAGATTCTGTGGGGCTTGAAGCTTAAATAATTTGGGCATGCTGGTGTGTGTGTGTGTGGAGTGGTTTCTGGAAAAGAATTCAAGAATAAAACAGCTTGGCCAGGGCTGGGAAAGGGGCGGTGTAAGGAAGCCCCGTTAACCCATTGGCTTTCCAGCCGATTCTGTCATAATACTTAATCATATTAGATGGGTGTATTTTATTTGTAGAATTTCACAAGTCAGAGGAGAGGATGCGCACTGGGATCCCCATCTTACAGATGAGGAAGCAGAGCTGACGCACAGTCCTCTCTGCACTGTCCGTATGGGTGATGTGCTCTGGAGGGACGCTCTGATCTCTGGGCCCTCATTGGAGGTCCTCTTCATCAGTGGCTGATGGCAGCTCTCAGGCAGGCGTTCCTGAGGGCTGCCCTGCATGTATCTTTGCTAGGCCTGGAGGGGGCTCCCAGCATCTAGGGCTGGGATACAGGTCAGGGTTGCACTCGGCATCTCAGGACATCACGGGATGCATGCTTGGTGCCAGGATCGTGGCCTATTTGGGCAGAGGGTGAGGCATATAAGTGGGCACACAAGGCCCAGAGGTGCACACCAGCTTGGAGACACAGAGACCCAAGGATGTTTTGTGTAATGTCTGGGGAGGAGTGTACACCACCCCATGTTATGCCACGATGTAATGTCCAGGGGTGGACATCAAGCCACTGCTCTGCTGGAACACGCAGCTCCCAGTGAACCTAAACCCATGTCAGTAAAGATCCAAAGAAGCAGAGTTTAAAATAAAAGATTTATTTGAAGGTGGAAGAAAAGGAGAAGAGAAACAGACAGTATTCTGGACAAGTAGGGAGTACTGGAAAGGAAAATACTCTTGCATTTCTTATCTGAAACTCCTTTCCCTTTTTTTTTTTTTTTTTTTTTTTTTTTTTCGAGACAGAGTCAACTGGCCTTGAACTCACTTTGGAGCCCAGGTTGGCCTTGAACTCCCAGGGATCCTCCTGTCTCAGCCTCCTGAGTGCTGGGATTATAGGTGTGCCACCATGCCCAGCTATGTAGCTCCTTTCACTGAGATCCTCCCTTTTAACCTTCTTCTGGCAGGACTTTCCTCTTTCTTTGGTGGAGGGTGAGGTTATGGGTGGGGGCCTTAAAGAAAGGTAGTTTAGGTTTAAGGATGAAATAAAGGGGAAGTGAATGATTCTTACCTTAATCTCGGTATCTGGGAATTTCCCAGGCCTGGCTTCTTTGTCTTTGTCTTGCTAATCGCTGTCTTGCTAATCGCTCCAGTTTAGCTGTAGATCACAAGCTGCCTTAGAAGAATTTTCTATTAATGAGGCTCCTTGAGTCCTTCATTTTATCTCTTCCCTACCTATGGGGCCTCCTGAACCTCCATCTTGGATCTATAGCTTCTTGGCTCGGTAAGGTCCAGCAAGGCTGAGGCCTCATGCAGTCTCAGCTTTCCCTGTGGAATCAGGACAGCGGCTGCTTCTGTATATCTGAGCTCATTATATGTCTTCTTGTAAGCCAGTAAATCTCCTGGTAGCCTCTGGCACACATAAGCAATTCATCCAGGAATCCTAAGGCTGCTGGCTTCGTAGCATCCTAACCATCTGTTTCTGCACTCCATCTCCACCCACCCAACTTTCTCTGGGGAAGTGAAAGTCCGCACCTGAATTGTATCACCTGGACCCGTGTACCTAGGGCGCGAGGCCCAGAGGATGGGGACAGCCGGGGCCTGGGGCCTAGGCCCCGCCCAGCGGCGTGCGTCCTCCCAGACCCGGTGACTCTGGGGCGGGAGCTCTGGGTTTGCGACACAAACCGGCCAGCCTGAGATGCAGGCAGGGCGGGCAGAGGAATGGGGTGAGGTGATGCACTGCCGCTGAGGACCCAAGTGGGCGCCGCGCTCGGGGCCTGAGCCCGCGAGAGCAGGCGAGGACCGTGACCCGGTGTGGGGACCGCGAGGCCTCGTGGCTCTCGTTTCTGCACGCATCGCGAGCCCACTTCTGCAAGGCCCCTGCCGGCGCCTCTGGTTTCCGGGGAAAGGGCCAGCCCTCCAGCCGCCGGCTCTGGCACTGACGGCCCGCGGGGCCCCTTGTCTCGCCCCGCCACGCCTCGCCCGCGCGCCTGTCCAGGTCCCGCGCAGCCACGCGTGTCGCTGCGCTCGGGAGGACACCTCCCTTCCCGCAACCGTTTCCTACGTGGGGGACGTGCAGGGTGCAGCCCGACCAGGGGGAACTCAGCCGCGTCGCCCTCCTCCTTTCCGGCGCTGGAGGGAGCGGCCACCGCACCTCCCCACCCGGCTCGACGCCCCGCCCTGCGCTGCAGAGGCGCACGACAGCCAATGGGCGCGGAGGAGGTGGGCCCGCCGGCGGCGGTCACGCGCGCGGGGCCCGGAGCGCGGGGGCCGGGGGCGCGCAAGGGGGAGGAGCCGCGGGGGAGGAGGCGGAGTCGCCGAGCAGTCGCCGCAGGACCACAGCTCGCCCCGGCTGCGGAGGACCGACCGACCGCACGCCCGTCGCCCCTCGCCCCCGACCGCCAGCATGATCGCCGCGCAGCTCCTGGCCTATTACTTCACTGAGCTGAAGGATGACCAAGTCAAAAAGGTGAGCCGCGCCCGCGCGCCGCCGTGCGTCCTGGCATCCGCGCGCCACCGCCTCCATCCTCCCGCGCCCGCCTCCCATGGCTGCGTCCGATCTGGTGGGACTGCGGGGTGCCCGGGGCCCGGCCTCGCACCGGGATTCTTCCCGGCCTTGTCGGCGATAGTGTGTGTCCAGGAGGTGGGCCGAAGACCCTCGGCCTGGGCTGCTTGTTGAATGTCCTTGAAACGGGCCATGGATGTCAGATGGGCCCCAGGCGCGGCTGGGTGGGGAACCGCGGGCTGGTCCGCACGCCCTGTTTGGAAGGGTCCGAGCCGCGTGGGCGGAGAGAGGCGTGATCGCCGCGGAGACGAGCCTGGAAGGTGAGCGGACCACTGGCGGGGTTGCTGGCTGGAAGCCAGTCATCCCATATTTGGGGTTCCCAGTGGAGGACGCTGGGTGCTTCGGAGAAGCTGTCATCCGGGCTGCCCCAGCTGTTATAGCTGCGCATTAATCTGAGGACCGGGAGACCCGCCTGGCTTTCCGGAACGGGGAGGGGCGCGGTGGCCACCGGAAACTTTGCTCATAGGCCTCAGGTCTGGGACCGCACGTCTGAATGGAATCTTTTATTCCTCAAACTGTAATTTCCAGGCAGCCCAGGGGCTCGAGTAAGAGACACTAGTCACTTGAGTCAAATGGAGGCCCTCGCGGGTGTGATTATGGCACACTGAGGAGTGCCACCCGTGAGGTCCGTCTAGTGTAAAATGTTGTCAGCCAGTGAGTCTAAAGGTGTATCTCCCTCTTCTGCCGGCTTTACTATTGTATTTTTCAGAAATGGCCTAAATTGTAAGGAAAGGTGCCCATTTTTATCACTGTGGGCTCTGGCACAGGCTCCTCACCCACCTACCTCGGTGTGGGGGACATTATTGCCGGGGTTAGCTGGGCCTGACCAACAGAGTCAGCCTGACTTTGAAGTTCTGACAGGCAGTGCTACCCACAGGTAGGAGGCAGAAGTGACAGGCCTTGGTCTCGCGCCTTACAAACCACGGGATGGTCTTGTCCACATCTGCTGGCTGTAGGAAACAGGCTTACTGAGGGCAGTGACCTCATCAAGGTCACCCAGCCAGTTGGAGGTAGAACCAGGGCGGGGCTCCCACCTCCCTCCACCCAGGAACTTGAAGGAACTTCTGGAAGTCAGCTGAGAGGGTGGTGCTGCCTGCAAGGCCTCTGGGGACACTGCTCTGATCCTAGGTCCTGTGCTAGGTGGGGTCCAGAAGTGGGGTAGTTAGAAGATGGGCTTGAGAATCAGCCAAGAACCTGGCATTGTCAAAGTTTGACTCTCAGTCGCTCTCCTGGGACACCTCGGCCTGTGACCTCCGGGAGGGAGCAGTGCATGCTGATGCCTGTGTTTCACAGGTTTTCTCCAGTGGTGTTGTGTGTTACTGATGCTCTCTCCACTGTTCCCCTGCATGTGTCCTGTCTAGCTCAGGGTAGCAACTCACCTGAGTGGCGGCCTGTATGACTTTATAAACTAATCCTCCAGCTTCCATACCTACCACCACCTGTGTGGCTACTGGTGGCTCTGCTCTTCGGTGATGGCCTGGCCTCCAGTAGCTGAGTTGGGCTAAGGTTTGGACAACTGAGCCAGACACCAGACACACAATGTCTAGCATGGTGCCACGCCCTGCTCTGCAGGAGAGTGGCCTGATTCACATCTGCCGGTGCCTATGTTTACCTACCAGGCTCCTGTGAATGTCTGAGCCTTAACTGAAATGTCTCCTAACTCTGGGATTGAGATGTGGATATTCATTCCTTCCCTCTTCTAGTCCCAGAACCTTGCTGGAAGAGGGTCCTGAGGCCAAAACTTCCACCAGATAATATAGTTTGTCAAGGAGATTCTTAAAAGCAAGACCACTTGCTTGTATATCTCAGGGGACTTCTTAGGCTGCTTTCTGTCGGGGGTTGTGTGGATTCCTGCTGGGGCATCCCTTCCACGCATGGCACTGTCCTGTGGGTGGTCTCTGGAAAGCTTTCTAGGCCTCCTGAGGATAAGCACATAGTGGGCACTTGCTCTGGTGACCTAGTTGGTGTCACCCATTCCTGAGCAGGCAGTGGTTGGGGGACTATGTCTGCTGTCTGGGATTTGGGGCTTACTAGAGATCTTTCCCTCCCGGCCAACACTCACTGTGGGAAAGCCTGGCTGGGCATGCTGGACTCTAAACCCTGTTTTTCCTGTGGAGCTGGGCCCTGCACTCCACTCGAAGGAGTCCCAGTGAGGATCGACCCAGCATGGGCAGCCATGATGATTCAGCCCTGCAGCCCTAGGTAGCCTCCCAGGCTCCAGAGACAGGCCTGGTGCCACCTTGGTAACCTACACCCATCTTCTTGCAGGGAGGTTGGCGGAGGAAAGGTGTGGAGAGAAGCTTTCCAGGGTTGCTCACAATACAGAAGGGATCATGAAAGGATATCATTTTTGTCCTCATTGCCTGTAAGGCAAATCTGTAATTCATGTGGACTCATACAGTTCAAGGATCTGATTTTTCTGCTCAGAGTCCCATTTTCCAGACTGCGTCTGTACGATATTCATTAATAGGTGCTGTTAAGAGGGCCTTCTAGCATCAGACTGAACGAAGCATAAAACATGTATTTTCCTTTCACTCTTCTAATGCTTTTAGGAGGAGAGAAGGCATGTATGTGCTTGTGAACGGTTCCATTCATCAGAATGCCAGACATCTGCTAGTTCCGCAGCTAGAGGCTGAGTCCTTTGACCTCTAAGTGACTCTTAACATGCTTCAACCCACCAGCTTCCTGCACACAGTGTAGCCATTAGGGACCTGGACCTGGAGGATGGTGAAGGATTGTACAGTGTGCTGTTTGTTTAGAAAAGGAAGGTGGACCCAGGAAGGTCAGAACTTGGCCTCTCCAGAAAGACTAGACTTCCTCACCTCTAGGCTTGACAGAATGGTGGCAAACACCAATGGGTTTTCTCTGAGCAGGGACCCCGTAACCCTGAGTAACTCCCATTAAGAGTTGAACAAACAGGTGCAATTTGTCTAGTGTCCAAACCCAAGAGTCCTTGAGTGGTTGGGCTTGGACAAAGGGATAAAATATACCTAGCAATTAAAGGGTGACCCAGGGTCCACTTCCTCAGAACCTGGGTGTTCCAGCTGCAAAAGCAAGCATAAAAAAATCTGTTCCTTATTGCTTGGGAGTGAGAGTTCTACAGTTATGAAAAATGTCTCGTGTTGTACAGACAGCCAGTGGACCCCTCCCTGGGTGAATCTTCCTTTCACAATCCAGTGCTTTCCCCCTTGGTGTTCCTAGGGTGTCTCCGCAGGAGAACCCCATCACTTCATCTGGGTGGATTATCTGAGATGGTCATGAGGGAATAAACTGGGCAAGCAGTGGCCTCAAGGTGCCCCCGCACCTGACCGTGCTGTGCACACTCCCACGTTCCTGCTGTTCTTCGGGGGAGGCCTGGGCAATGTTCCCCCCAAAGCCTGATAGAGCATGACTGAGAATCTGAGTGTGCGTGCATGTGTGTGTATCTGCATTCAGGAATCTTGATAGACTTAGTCCCTGGAGCCACCTCTGAGCTTGCCAGACGAGGCCCCAGGGGAGGTTTTGGACCCAGTGTAAAGGAGGCAGAGGTGGTCCCTGTTCTCATGGAGCATCAGTCAGTGTTTGGTGTCTAAGGACATAGACCGTTATGAGCATGGAGTGGGGAGGTGCTCAGACCGTGAGGGGGAAATCACTGGCTTAGGAGCTGCTTGCATCCAGGCTGCAGATGTGTTGATCTAGGGATAGTGGAGGTTCATCTGGCTGGAGAAGCAGGCTTGATACTCAGCACCTTCTGGGCTAATAATAAACCACAACGTGGAAGCTTAAGAAGCCACTTAATGTACAATGGGTTGTCTTCACTGTATCTGATCTTAAAAACAACAGGTAAAAGTTTACTGAGTAGATAGGTTTTTATTTCTGGAAATAACATTCTGAAGTAACCAAAATGTAGTTTTGTTTTCGCTTTTTAATGGTTAGCTGTGACTGTCACAATACTTCACTGTCACAAAATACATATGTCATATTGAATATCCGAGATATATATATCAGGTACATATTCTGCAAAAAAAGTATGTATCAGGAAAAGAAAAACTTGTATAAATATTTTAATACTAAATTTATTGAGACATCACGAGATTAATACAATTACAAGAAGTACTCAAAGTGGTGGCCATTAGCTTCCCAACATTTATTATAATGGTGAACTGCTGAAGTGTGCATATATATTTTTTGGTGGACTCCCCCCATATAGCTATGAGAGAGATTGTGTTATAAATGTTTGAAGCACAAATACACAAACGTGCTTGTGCTTTCATTTAATCTCTCAAGAACAAGGTTGTCAGGACAGGAAGTGTTACTCCTGGCCACCTAGGGCTGCTCCTCCCCTGGGCCTGGCCTGTCTGTGGGCTGCAGACAGAAGACAGAGGGAAGAGATTTTCTTTTCCATTTAGAAGCAGAGACCAGAGGCCCATTCGGAGGAGATAAGCACTTTTCCCAAGAATGCCGGAAAATCAGGAGTAGGATTCAGAGGGCTCTTTTGCTCTCTACTACTTTTAGGGTAAAAGCTCATCTTTGTTAATATTAATGGTTTACCTTGGAACTTGTACAGCGTTTTAATTGTCTCTACTCACAAATGAAAAAACTATGTGATTTTTAAATTATGAAATATTTGAGGCACCTAAAGATAATGAACTCATATATATATATATGCACTCCTCACCCTGAGAAGTTAGATGCAATTACAGTTATGGGTACAGAGACACCAGGGAAACCCTTCCATGCCCTGCTCTTATCCTGTTCACTTCTCCCTCTGGGGAAGCTTTGCACTGAATTTGGTATTTTATCATTTTCTTGCATGATTTATATTTTTATTGCATAGTTTTATTTTATGTGATTTAACTGTTGGCACATGGTGCAATAGTATACGCATTCTAGCAATATGTATATGATATTGCTTTGCTGATTTAAAATTTTTGTAATTGATGCTATATGGTATGTATCTTCTGCCAGTTTTTTTTTTTTTCTTCAGCTCAACATTTTACTTTGGGGATTTAAAAGATGTTGATTCACGTAACTCTTACTCATTTACACTGCTCAGTGCTTTTACGCTGCATGCATTGGGCACAGTTGTTTTATCTGTTCTTTTGATGGGCGTTTGGGTTTCTGATTTTTAAAATAGTCAGTGATGGCTCTGTGAACTTTCTCTCAAACAGCTCCTTAGCACACGAGTGAGTTCCTCTTACTTAGCTCTAAGCTGCCATGAACCTCTGGGGGAATTACTAGGTGGAGCCTTGTGTATACCCTGACATTGACAACGTTTTGCCAAACTGCCATCCTTGGTGGCTATACCGTGTCACACTGAGGTGTGTGCAGGCTGCTATGGTTTGTCCAGCCTTTGGTATGGTTGGACTTTCACACATTTGTAATAAAATAGATCATTTTTAGAGTCTGTTTCCTCCCTCAGCCATTTCCTTTCACAGCACAGTGTTGGAGCTTAGTTTAAAATTAGCTCATTTCCTAATTTACCTTATCAAATGGCCCTGGTTGCAGAGTGTCAGTGAGTGAAGTAGACAGACCTCATTGTGAGCCTGTATCCCATTGGCTTCTCCAGCTGTACCTGTGTGCATAGCCCAGCACGGCCAGGGATGAATGTAGGGGAAGGAAGCCTTGGGCCAGCTCTCTGTGGCCCCTTGTGCTCTAGGGTGACTCCATTACACTTTGCTGGGACTCAAACTGGCATGTTTGCTTCTGCACGCTGTCTCTTCCTGGGTGGATCAACCTGGGCAAGGCGAGCTTATCAGTTCCCGAAATGTGCCCAGCCCTGTTCCTAGAAAACTCAAAGCCAGCAGCCTCTCTAAGACTATGTTCCATGAAAGGACAGGTTGGCTGTACCCTGTGGCTGGGAAAACTGAACCATGTAGACCTCTATATGGTTGAAACTGAGCTGTCCCTGTGTAGGCAGAAAATGTCAGTGTAGGCTCACCCTGGGTCCATGCAGAGATACTATAACCTGGAGAAAACCTCATGGGGCAGGGTCATTTGTGTGTGCATCCCAGCTGACTATCTTGCCTTTTTGTTAGCATGACTCTTGTGTAATCACCAGTAGGAATAACACGCATGGAGGCCAGCCTCTTAAACACCTGTCACATTGATTGCTAGGTGTCCTGCAAAAGGCTCGATAAGCTTTAACTGATTTCATCCTGTAGGGCTTCTGTGAGGTGGGTAAGGTAGTGATCTCCTCTTTTGGGCTCAGAGGAACTGGGAACCCATACAGCCATTGTTCAGATCCAGCAAGTCTGATAGCCTGGGTCCTGCTTTATTTTTTAATAGACTGTAACTCATGTAGCATCAAATGCCCCGTGTTAAATTATGCAGATTCAGTTTCTAAGACATTCACAAGATGCCACCATCTACTAACAAGGATGTTTGCTATTACCACCTAGAGAAACCCTGCAACTCTCCTTCCGCCCTCCCCCTAGTCCCGGCAACCACTGATCTACTCTCTTTTACAGATTTCTCTCTTCTGGACACTTTGTATAAATGGAATGATACAAAATGTGGCCTTTCCGTATCTGACTGCTTTCCCTTAGCATGATGCTTCCAAGGTTCATCTATGCAGTAGCATGTAAAGGTAGCATGTGTTAGACTTCAGTCACCCATTGTGTGCTAACGTTTTGTCTGTCCACTGTCGGTTGATGGACAGATAATTGGGTTGTTTCCTCTTGTGCTGCAATGAATAACACTGTTGTGGATGTGTGCCTGTGCGGGTTTTTTGCGTAGATGTGTGCAATCATATTTTGGGGCATGTGTGTAGGAGTGGAGTTCCTGCAAGAGCCTCTTTGAACCCCCTTGAGGAAGATATTATTTCCATTTAGCACTGAGAAGGTTGGGATCCCAGAGTGTGAAGGGCCGCAGAGGACATGAGTAATAGCGACAGAAATGCTACTAGCAGTTCCCTGACTCAGAAACTGTGTTCTTTCCACCATATTCCACCCAGCTCTCACATGGTACAGTTTAGGGAGACAGATGCAAGGGGGGAAAGGCTGAATGGGGAGGGGCAGAGCTGGCTCAGGATCATCCAGGTCCCTTGACCCCCATCTTTTGCTGCTCCTCAACACCAGCTCCTTGGCTGGTGCTTGCCCACCCCCTTCACCCCCATTGCTCAGGGTTGACCCCTTCTACTTGGGAAGGAAATTGGTCAATAGTCGTTCACAGTGAGATATTAGAGATTTGTTCTGTTTTTCAGGTTTCTTCTTGTGCCTTCTTTGTCTGTCCTTCTCTTCATCCTTGCTTGCATCTGACAGAGGACCCCTAGGCAAGGCAACCTGAAAGATCCCCTATACCCTTATGATGACCTCTGCTGCCATGCTGTAAACAACTGTGGGTTTCATTGATTGACTGACACATGGAGTTTGCCTTCGGCAGAATCACTCACCCCATTTCTCTCATGGATCCTGGTTCCTTCCAGGATGCTGTCTGGGTGGGTGGGGTGAATAGAGTTGGAGACTCAGGGCACCATAGAGATAAAAACACCACTTCACTTTTACAGGTGTTCAGGGCTTCCTCTCCCAAAGTATGTCATTTTGACGTTTGAGAAAACAGCAGAAACAGACAAGTCACTGCTGCCTTCCTTGAAACAGGTCCTAAGACTTAGGCAGGGATTTTTCTGATCCTCCCCTGAAACAAGTTTTAGGATAGACACCTTCAAGAGGGTCCCCACCCTGTATTTGCAGGAAAGGAGCATCCTTATCTCTGAAGAAAGGGAGATAAAAGAAGAATCTACACAAACAGGCCTTGCTGTGTTCACCTAGTTTACTGCCTTGGAGCATACCCCTCTTTGTCCAGTCGTATGTCTCCATGACTGGCTACTCATCGTCAAAGCTGGCATAGAATCATATAGGTTTATTTGTTGCTTTGGTCTTTATTTTCTTTATGAAGACTCCTATGTCATGGAAGACATGGCCTTGCTTTGCTTTCTTTCTGTTTAGTTTAGTTTAGGTTAGTTTAGTGTAGTTTAGTTTTTTGAGCCAGAGTCTCACTATGCAGTTCAGGCTGGTCTTGAACTTTTTTTTTTTTTTTTTTTGCTGCACTGGGAATCGAACTCACAACCTCACGCCTGCCAGACAGGCGCTTGAGCCATTGAGCCAAACTCCCAGCCCTCTGGCCTTGAACTCACTTTGTAACCTAGACTGGCCTCGAACTCACAGTAACCCTCCTGCGTGCTGGGACCACACAGGTGCATCACCACATCCAGCTCCTTGCTTTTCTTTATTCAGTGTTCTATTATAGGAGCCTCAGTTATGAACCTAAGATGGGATGGAAAAATATTCCTTTCCCCCTGTTCCATATTCAGCAGTGTTGTGGCCTCCCAGTAGGAACCATCACCCAGCGCTCCCAGAGTGGAGATGTGTGTGAAATGCCAGAGTCCCATTGCCTAGTGCAGTAGCCATGTGACTGTCAAGCACTTGAAATGTGTGAAATCTAGCTGGATATGGTGGCACATGCCTGTAATCCAAGCACTCTTGAGGGCTGAGGCAGGAAGCTCACAAGTTCAAGCCTAGCCTGGGCAACTTAGTGAGACCCAGTGTCAGCATAGAAAAAGGACTGAGAATGCAGGTTAGTACAGAGATTCTGGGTTCAATCCCCAGTAGCCCCCCACCCCAAAAAAGTAGCAAGTCTGATATCAGATGTGCTATTGAGTTTAGCAGTTACATAGGTTTTCAAAAAGTTAATGTGACCAGAGGAATATAAAATAACTCATTACTCATTTTTAACTGTTGATTACATATTGAAATAGTATTCCAGATATACTGGGTTAAATAGAATATATCATTAAAACGAATTTCACTGGTTGTCCTGTTGGACAGCGCTCTGCTGAACAGTGAGTCCGATGGCTCAGAATCATGGACAGAGGCACCCTGTGTTTAAAATTTTATTTATTATACATATATTTTTAGAGCCTGGGGCTGGAACCCAGAACCTCACTGTGTTAGGCAAGAGCTTTGCTGCTGAGCTACATTCCAGGCCCAGAACTCTGTTTAAAACGCTGGGTTCCTGTGGGTCCTTGGGCTTCAGTTTCTCCATTGGTAAGAAAGAGTAGGAGGCCGGAATCCATGATGTCTAGGACCCCTGGAGCATGAGCAGTGTTGTTAGGTGTCTGTTAAACCCTCTGGGGCTCCATCTCCTTATCTGTCAGATGGGGTACACGACTTCTGTTTTGTAATCTGCCAATTTATCCAGGTGCTGTTACTGTAACTCACCCAGAGCACAGCTGCAGGTACCTTGAGCAGCTGTGCTGCTGACAGTACTGTTCTGGATAAGCAGTCTCAATTCTGAGCAGGGATCCTAGGTACTGTCCTGCCTCTGTCTCTAACTGTGGGAGAGCGCATGAGCCATCTGCATGTCCATGTTTCCTATCCAGACAGACAAAGTGCTACTCTGGGTGTTGGAAATGTCTGTGTTCTCAGGAATCCAAAGTGCTGGGGAGCTCATGTTCTTGTCATATATAGGCTGATCAAAAAATACAGTGTGTTTATATTTTAAAAGATTCCAGTAAAAGACATTGCTATTAATCCACCCTAAAATGCCACTTCTTACTTTGAACAATATGCGCCATAGTTCTTGCCATTTTCCAGAGCAGTTCTGGGAATCCAGTTTTGTGAGTGTCTCTATGAAGTGTGATCAAAAATAGGGTGAATGGCGTGACAAGTGCCATCCAAAAGAAAAGCAGGCTTGTAAAAACACCACTGTGTGTCTCCATCTACCTTGTTTATCAAATCTGGGACCCTGTGACTTCTGGCTGTTCCCCATAGTCCAAATCACCTTTAAAGGTAGACATTTGGAATCAATTCAGGATGTTGGGGTAGCCATCGCAGCACAGCTAAGGATACCCACGAAAGAAGATTTCCTGGACTGCTCAAGAAAGTGGCAAGAATGGCACAGGAAATGTGATTAGAGTGAGAGGAAGTATTATGAGAGGAATTATTGGCAACGGGTCTTTTTACTATCACACTTTTTAAAGAATGCAAATATTCACTGTATTTTTAGGTCACACCTTGTATGTGAGGGCGAGAGGGCAGATGCGCTTTTGCTGTGTTGCTAATGGAAACGTGTGGAGATGGGAATGACTTGCCCAGGCTGCTGCAGGGAGGCAGAACAACTGGTCGAGGCCTATAGGCTTTTGTTTTCTGGCCTGTTTTTCTCCCACCACCGCAATAGCTGGGATCCCAGGGTGAGGGGCTGTTTTTCCCCTCCTGCAGAGAAAGCGAACCTGTGCGGGCTTCAGATGCCCTCCTCCCTTTGTGGGCAGAGCCCCGACACTGGGATTTGACACTGGGATTCAAGGCGCAAGCTGGCCCCCTCCCAAGCCACCCTGAGAATGGAGCCTGTTGTTCCTGCCCTGCCACATTCCAGGCTGCTGTCTTCCCTGGGGAGCTCAGGAGCCCCGGTATTTTTAGCTAGCTCAGTGTGACACTTTTGTTTTCTTCTGGACTAGAGCTTAGCCACTCTCACCAGCTTAGCTCTCTTTATTAATGGGTGCCAAGGCCACCAGGAGGATCTTGGACCTGACCTCAGGGCCTTGCTTTGTCCTGGCCAGAGGAGTCTGAGGAGAAGGGAAAAAGGGCTGAATTTCGGGTCCTAAGTTCACGCTGACCTAGTGCTGGGTGCTTGGGAGAGTTTTACTTAACTGTGGTTCCTCCTGTATAAAGTGAGGTTAACAGCCGCCTCCTGGGCTCTGCAGATCTGGATCAGGGCAGGCCCAGCACCGACTCCTCCACATTCTCCTTCTTAGAACCTCACATCACCTGTCAAGCAGCGGGCTGTTTGTATCATTGAACACTCAAAAGTTTTACTGTCACTGATCTAGGAGCTTAGTCCACATTCACTGAAACAGAACCAGCAGTGGAAACAGTAAGCACAGAGCTGCACATGGGCTGGGAGGAGGAGCAGGCACGGGCACCTCCCCAGTGCGGCCTGTGGGTGCCTGAGGGTTGATTTTTGCTTGGTGATGTTATGCTGAGTCTGTCACTGAAGATCTTTGTGATGGAATTTATGTTCCCAAAGGTACTTTCTTAGTTGGCTTGCAGATAATTCAGCCATCCTAGAATAGGGGAGTAAGACTCCTGATTATCTTTGGGGCCCCTTGTCCTTCTGGGCCTCAGCTACCCTGGGAGATGTTTTGAGGGGAAGAAGGTTAGAAGGGCCTGAGGCTCTCTGCCTCTCAGAGGGACTGGTGGTGGGGGTGAAGGGCTGGGCCATTCGGGGAAGAGGAGTTCCAGGCCTTATCTGAGGCAGCAAACCCTCTGAGACCTTCCTGGGCTAGGCGGCACCAGGGGCCTCCCACCCAGGGAAGCGCCACCCAGCCCAGCAAGGAGCCTCTGCCTGTCACTGTCCCTAGGACTTGGGGTCCACTGAACAGCATCTCTGGGGGTTTGGGGGCATACCAAGAGCCTGGGAGGCATGACCCTCACACACCTGACTGTCACAGTCTAGCAGAGGTATGGACCATATGTGCTTGGGTGCAACACCAGCAAAGACCCTCCCTGTGACTTGTCCCCTGGCAACTTGGAGTGGACATCTGAGGCCGAGGGGATGCTGAGGAGAGGAGTGGACAGTGTGGGACGGGCAGATCATGGCCTGTCCTCTACAGGAGGTGAGTTGGAGGTGGCTTTGGGGTCAGAGAGGCCTGGGATGGTGGCTCTGTGCGGAAGGACTTTGGGGTGAAACACCATTGTCAGGGCCTCTGTGTGAGGGTGTTGGGAGGTGATACTTGCCGTAGGGATGCCAACAGGTCAAAGATATCTCCCCTGCGGCCCTTGCTCAGAGACTGGCTGACGCCTGCAGCAGTGAGGTGGGGCTGGGCAGTCACAGGGCCATGTGCAGTCAGGAAGGAAGAGGAGTCTGGGTGCACGGGGCTGGCACCAGCCACACTGGAGGGTCAGCGGGGTCGTTGTTTGACTGATGGAGTGGCAGAGCTGTAGCTTTAAAGCTTCCTGTATTCCCCTGTCTTGCTGCTTCTGGAAACCCTGGCCTGACTCTCCCTGAGCTCAGAGCAAGGAGCATACACCAGGTCTCGGGGACCTTGGTGTCCACCTCAGTTTTTTCACTGATGGTTGGGTCATCTTGGCCACTCGTGGACCCTTTCTGCCCTGTAATTTTTCCTTGGGGCATTGGAAGTAACCGTGCCTGCCTTGTTTCTCCCCACAGGAAACAGGATGTAGAATGACCAGCACAGAAAAGACGATGCAAAGTAGAGAGTCAGGAACACACCTATGAGACTCAGGTTCCGTCAGGAGGGCAAAGCCAGAGCATGGCCCATCTGTGCCCTGGCATCCAGACAGGCAGGGTCCCACAGAAATTGTAAGTGTGGCTGTTACTGCAAGTCTTACAAGCTGTCCTTAGAGGGAACAGGAGGCAGAGTTAAGGAGCAAGTGTTTATGATTCCAGTTTTGTATATTAAAAAAAAAAAAAAAAAAACTTCACAAGCAGTATCTATATGTATGAAGTGGTCCTGCCACAAAAAGTTCTATTTGCAGAGGAAATTCGTGCTTTTTACTTTATGCATTTGTGTGTATCTGAATGCCTTAAAGTAAGTATGTTTCTCTTAGTTTTTAAAAATAGTGGAAACATTTCAGAGAAATTTTGCTAGAATCTTTCATTTGTCATATTTCCAGGCATATTGCCACTTGGTTATAGTTTTCTACAAAGTGGGTCAACAGCATTTGTAGTAGGTGTTTTTTAAATGTATTTATGAGAAAAAGGTTTGGGGGACACATAGGTAACTGAGTGATGGGAGGAAGGAAATGATACTCAGTGTTTATTTGGATCTTGGTACATTATTAAGGTCCTCCCCATGCCTCTTTTAGGCAGAAGTACTACTATTCCCATCTTGAAGGTGAGGAAAGCAAGACTCAGAGGGGTTAAGTAACTTGTCCAAAGCCACATTATTTATAAATAGTAGATCTGAGATTTGAACCCAGCTCTCTTTGTTCACAGTCTCTGTCTTTCCAACACACAAACAAGAGGGATAATGCTTAAGGAGAAGCCCGGAATAAGGGGTTGCAGGACCAGGAACTAGACCCTGCTGCCATTCATAAACCATGTGGTTTTGCATGAGTCATGGGTCTCAGTTTCCTCCACTATAAAATGAAGATAATGGTATCTTTCCTGCCACTTACTGGATTATAGTGATGGGAAAAAGGAACTAAAGTATTAAGGCACCACCTCCTTTGTGGCTGGCGTCTGGCATCCACAAACTCAGTGTGTCTCTTGCCCTGAAGTTCAGGCGGGGTACTATGTGACCTTCCTGTGCAGGAAGGGCAGAGAGAGGCCTCTGGGAATGTGAGCTAGTGTGGCTGATGTGAGGCGTACCTTCTCTCCTGACTCCATCAGTCTCCTTAGGAAAGGGAAGTAGATTCGAAATCAGTGTTGAAATCTTTGCCCTACCCATAGCCTAACATCTGTATTAACTTCTCTGCTGGCTCCCTGACTTCTTTTCTAAATGAAGTATCTTGCTTAGGAAATTCACTTTTTTCCTTGGTTTTACTGTTTCGCAGTTCTGGGGATCAGCCCCAGGACTTTGTGCATGCTGGGTACTCACGTTCCCTCTGATCTGCACCTGCAGCCCTAGAAGGTTCCCTGTAAGGCTTGCAGTGTGCAGCTTCAGTCACATCTGCTGCCCTGCCTCACTTTCACCCTCACAGGAGAGTGTATGGGAGAGTGAAATTTTCCATGGCCTTGTCCTTTCCCTGGGACATGAACACTCCCAGGTTACCAGTGGTTACTGGCACTCACGCCACAACCGTCCTGCTCGCCTGGGCATGTCCAGTCTTGGATTTGCTTTTTTGTGTGTGCTTTATTGGGAGCAGGAGGTGGGCTGGGGTCGGGCACGGCAGTGTGTAAGGGGGGGAACCAGTGTCAGACCACTGGGTTCTTTTCTTGGCTGGATGCTAATGGGCCAGGAGCTCTGCTGCTGCTGTCTCCTGCCTTGGCTGGGGTCCAGCCGTGGGAGCTGCTCTTGATTCACAGCTATTTGGGCAAGAGTTCCTGTCCTGTGTAGCCAGCCTGGCCCACCCTCAAGGGCAGGGATTATCCCTGCAGGGGATGGGGGAGGAGGTCCTGGAGGCAAGATGGGAGCTTTGTTAGGGTCAGGCCAGAGCTGCTGGACCCAGCTTGGTGCGTGGTACTTGGGACCTGGCACCTCCACTGGTCCCTGCCACCTTGAGCAGATTCCCACGTACTCATGTCAGGCACCGCCTTCACCAGTGACCACTGGACAGCCGTGGCTCCTACTGTGGCTCCCAGAGTCTCTGTTCTATGACAGTGGCCGAAGGCCAAGGCTTGCAGTAGAGGCCCCCAGAAGAGGTACGCATCTGGGTCCTCCCCATCAGCAAGGGTGAGGCCGGTGCTGGAAGATACTTTGGCTGCAGCAGTAAAGCAGTAGTGGGTTGGAGGCAGCACCTTTAGAGAAGGGGCAGCATGGTGTAAGTGTGTGTGTGCATGTGTACGCACACACATGCACAGGAGGTGGGAGGGGAGAGGGAAGGAGGAACAGAGAACTTCTGGAGACGCCGTGGAGAGGAGGACAGAAATAGAAAAGTTGAAAGGGCCACAGACATTGGCCAAACCCACAAAGCCCTTGGCCAGCCCTTCCTGCTGGTTTTGTGCAGCGTTCCAGAGCACATGCGCAAAAAGGAGTGGTTTCTGCTGTTGTCCTTCCCCGCCCGTCCCTCCCTCTCCCCACCTCCAGCTCTCAGCCTCTCATTCTCAGCCGGCAGGGCTGCTCTGCAGGAGAGAAGAGGCCCTTTGTTCAGCAAGGTGTGCCTGCTTTTCTCTCAGACCAGTGCTTCCAGGCCACAGGAAGGACCCTGTGGTCTGCAGGGTGTGCCATCTGCCAGGTGCTGTACCAGGTGCTGCCTGGCTGGGCTTCGGGGCCAGGCACCTGGGAGGTGATTTAGCTTCTGGCCAGCCCAGCCCAGCCTAGGCCTGGCCTAGAATCTGTGCTGGATTTAACGCCGTCTTCTGCCCTGCTGAGGACCTGTAACAATAAAGGGCTTTCCTTAGTTGCTAACTGCGAGATCTGCCCCACCCCCCATCTCAGTTTCTGCCCTTCCCAGTTATCCCCGCTTTCCAGCCTGAGGGGCTGTACCTTATCCCTGCTCATGAACGTGAACAGGAGGGGAAAAGTCCTATGAAGGCCAGGTTGCCTTCCATGTGCCCAATGTGCTTTTTCATTTGTGTTTCTAGGCTCCAGTGGGGTTGGCTCAGCTATCCTAAAATATCGGGGTTCTCGGCTCAGTGTCTGGGTGCTGAGATGCACCTCAAGTTAGGAGGTGGGGGTAGCTGTGGAGCTTCAAGAGTCCTGATGTTCCTAGAGCCTTTTCTCTGTCCAGCTGGAAGACACTGACAGCTTTCCCTAGGCCAGTGCTCCACACAGCAGGGGGACTTGCCTTCCCCAAGGACAGCACAGCCTTAGATGTGCTAGTATGTGACCTTGCTTCCCTGGCCAGCTGTGTGCTTTGAACTGATCTCTTACCTTCTTGAGCCTCTGTTTCTATATCTGTAAAATGAGGGAGAAGGACATTGGCCCAACAGTGTTGCTTTTAGGTTAAATGAGGTGTGAAGAGTAACTGACATACTACTGGACCTGGAAGCACTTTTTGTAAACCATATTTGTAAACCATAAAATAATTATAAAGTCTTATTCCTTGCTATTTGTAAACCATAAAATAATTATAAAGTCTTATTCCGGCAGCCAGCATGATTTGAACTCTTCCTTGGTGCCGAGCAACTGGGAGAGTTGCAAAGATCTGTTGAATCATTTCCTCTTTCTGGGGACACGGAGTGTCGGGATGGGCGTCATGCTGTGCAGTGAGACAAGTGTGGTGGCTGAAGCATGACCAGAAGGCTGGAGTGGCACTGTGACTGTGGTCCCGCATCCGCTCATCCAGCCTGCATCCGCCTGACAGCTTGGCCTTAGAAACATCATCTTCTTGTCAGACTCTCATTAAAGCAGGGCCAAGGCTCGCATGCTTTGGGATCTGGTCTATGTTTTTTTTTTTCTTTTTAAGAATTTTACTGTACAATTTTAACCTTATATCCAATTATTGGACCAAACTTGTTGACTTTTTTTTCTTGTTCTTTTTTTCTTTTTATCCTTGAAAAATAAAATGGATTTGGTCTTCATTTATTTATGTGACTCCTTCGGCCCTGCCTGGTGCAGCTCTAGACAATCGTCCTCCTTACCTGGCCTCTTCCACTGGCTGCTTGCTGCACACTGAGTTGTTTCTGATAGGCAGCTTGACACTTGCTCACCTTGGGCTTCACAGATGCTCCTCCTGCCTACGCCAGACTCTCCAACATTGCCCCTTGGTGAAGCTATCTCTGACACACTGGTGTTGTGACTGCCACATTGATGCCCCCAGTCTGAGGGCACCAAGACAGCAAGGAGCACTGATCTGGTGCTGCTGGCCTTGGGGTGGAACACATTGTGTCTTCCTGGTGCTGTGTGGGCTGACAGTTCCTGTCCAGGTCACTGTGGTTTCTGATTGTCCTTTCTTGGGTTACTGTCTCATGAAGGGGAAAGAAAAGGGGATGGGTAGTGATTGTGAGTGGGGCAAAGCTAGCTCATCTCTAGCCACCAGAGACACTGGTGGACTGCTGCCAGTGCCATGACTATCTGTGAGGCAGGAGGCGGGCCAGGCCTGGGGAAGCACAAGACCTGGAGACAAAGCAAGAAGGCAGCCCAGGACCAAAATATGCAGGCAGAAGTGACCTAGCCTGGGGACTCCATGTCCTTGAGCCAGGACATTTCTGGCTGCACTCAACTGTGAGCAAGATGCCATTCTCAGGCAGTAAGCTTCAAGGTCTTTGCAGCCTCATTGGCCCATAAATCTGCCTGGCTGTCAGGAGCCTTCTGTGTGCAGGGCTGCGTGTCACGCATGGGGGAGGGCCAGGCAGTGGCGTGCAGACACTGACACTGATGGAGCAGGGCAGGCTGTGCTGACAGACCCGTGCTGAGGGAGGGAGGGGTGTTCTGACATTGACGTGGGCCTTGAGGGCTAGGACAGAGTGGGAGAGCTGGGAAGAGAAGGAAGGGCATAGCAGGCAGAGGTGACCACAGAGACGGGGAAACCGAAAGGTCTGCCAGGAACTGAGAGGTGGCTGGCGGCACTGAGAGAGCAGAGTGCGGGGCTGCACCGGGACAGGCTCCTGTGTCCGTGGGGGTTGGAAGGCTGATGATGGACAGCCACCAGATGGACGAGGCACAGGACTCCAGGTGCCTGGTGGCCAGGGCTTCCTAAACTAAGCAACAGAGAGAGAGAATGGTGAGCAGGGAACCTCTGGTGGACTCCATAGATAGATGCCTAGCCCAGTGTTAGGCATGTAGTAGGTGCCTAGTAAACACTTTTTTTTTTTTTCCAATGCTATTAAGAGTCATATCCATAGCCTCGTGCATGGCGGGCACCTGTTCTACCACTGAGCCACATTCCCAGCCTCCTCAGTAAAGACTTTTTCAGAGAATAAATGGGAAGATCCTATGAAGGAAAAATGACCAGTGACAACCTAGGTCCCTGAGGTTAGGAGAGGAGGGCCTTAGGGAGAAGAGCAGGTTAGGGCGGCCCCATGGAAGGGGCAGAGCAACCTGCATGGAGATGTGGGCGCAGTGGCCTGGCACACAGGCCACTGACTGCATGGCTTGGGGCCTAGGAGGCTGTCTCTATGCGTTCTGAAGGCACAGTTAAGATCTCTGCTCTTGGACCTGCCGCCCCATGCTTGGCTACCATTTCTCCCCTCCTTGAAGTTATGCTTAAGGAAACCCACCAGCACTGCTGTCTCATGTTAATTATAAGCTGATGTTTATTGAGCACTTATTGTGCTCTGAGTTAGACCCTATTGTCTTGAGTTTTTTTAGTTGAGGAAACTGAAATTCACTCAGCTGTTTATCACTGGGGTTGGATTTGAACCCAGACAGCTGGCTCAGCGCCCTCATTCCTAATCTTGGTGGTGCTTCCATCCATATGAGGATGACAGGCCACCTCTCACAAAGGGAGAGGGACACGGGTGTGCTGGATACTGGAGAAACCTGCCTTCATTGTGTGCTTGGGATCTGAAGGGTGGTCCCCTTAAAACCTCCAGCAGTTGGAAAGGATCTTGGAGTTGCCTGGTTTATTTTGCAAGTGCCAAACTGGGACTCAGTGTATCTGTAAACCTGTTGTGGGTGGCATGGTTGCTGGCAGTTGAATGACCTCCTGTCACGTGATGTGCCAGTGTGGGTGTTTCAGTGCCTGCAGGAGGTGGGTTGTCTCACTTGACCCCGTCTTCCACTAGCCAGGCCCAAGCTGAAAGGACCTTAGCCTCACCTCACTCTCATCCCTTCTTGTCCTTCCCTAGATTGACAAGTACCTCTATGCCATGCGGCTCTCTGATGAAACTCTGTTGGATATCATGGCTCGCTTCAAGGAGGAGATGAGGAATGGCCTCTCCCGAGATTATAACCCAACAGCCACGGTCAAGATGTTGCCAACCTTTGTGAGGTCCATTCCTGATGGCTCAGGTGAGTCTCTCATCCAGAGTGGACTTTGTGGGCTGATTGTTCTGTGAAACTTCCTTCCAACTTTCATTCGTTCATGAATTCATTCATTGACTCACTCATTCAACATTCTATCTTTCTGTTCTCCTATCCATCTGTTGCCCAATCCATTTGTTGACTCCATCCATCCATCCATCCATCCATCAATCCATCCATCAATCCATCAATCCATACATTCACCAATCCACCCATCCATGTCTACTGAATTCCTATCATGTGCTTGGCACTGGGGAAGATGTATTGGATAAGGCTGACCTGCCCTCATTGGCCTGCCTGGGTGGTGGCTTGTGATACTTGGAGAGTATAGTGCTTTGGGTCTTGCAATGCTATGTGAGTTGTTCTCATGTCTCTAGAACAAACAAAGGGTCTATTTTTAGGAAAAGCGCTCCATCAGCGGTGCCAAGCCTCCCTTCCTTTGGTACCTCAGATAAGTAGCAATTGCAGTGCCAGGCAGGTCTTGGCCTTAGAGGGGAGATTCAAATCCCCATTTGAGCATATTCCCTGTATGCTCCATCAAGGTAGCCCCAAAGTAGAGAAATGGAGAGGGGAGGTAGAATTAGAAAAAAAAAAAAATTTATCTTAGTCTGCACCTGTGTGGCTCATACCTGCAGTGGAGAGTTTGTAGCTCCCTGGGTATCGTCAGTTTCCCTGCCCAGGGGAGTGGCATCAGCCCTGCACTTGGCAGAGCAGAGCCTGGGAGGCGTGGCCTGGCTTGCTCGGAGGAAGCTGTTCTGTTCAGTGAGCCCACAGTTGTTAGCTTGCAGAGGTGGGTGCCATGCCAGCCCAGCTTGGCACATTCGCAGGATCCTCCTGTGAGCTGCCTCTGCCCTAGGCTGGAGTCACCTGTTGTGTGGCACTGGGGAGGGAGCACATGCGGAAGCCCAGTTTCCCTTGTGCGCACATGTCCATCGTGACTGTGCCCTTCACACCCTGCTGTTCCTTCCCTCCACTGGAAGCCCTTCTTTATTAAAGCCTCGATTTGAAATCTCCTCTAGAGGTCCTTGTTTAGAGCAACTTGTATGTAAACCTGAAAAAAGATGCCAGGAAAACTGCAGCTGTTGCAGCTGATACTCACAAGGGACAGGCAGGTGCGTGGCTTATGCAGGACCGGCAAGGTCCTGTCCTGGCCAGAGCCACCTTGGAGGTGGGCCGAGAAGGAGCCTGTGTGTTTACTCTCACACAGTTGGCATTTCTCTCTGTTTCTGTGGCTGTTTTAACAGTCCATTCTACCTCCTGTCTTTTTGTTTGCTTTGAGGTGTTGTTTATTGCAGTTTGGCTTTTTAAGAAGTCTTGCAGAGGTTCTGGCCAGCAGAGTGATGCCAGTGTGGTGCGTGCCTGGTGTGTTCTGCTCATGGTTGGAAAGTTGGACCCTGGTAGTTCAGTCCCACTTTTTCCCAGTCCCTGAAGGCACCCATCCCGGGAGCATAGGAGTAAGCCTTTGGCACTCTGCCAGAGGCCTAGCGGGACCCACTCCCAGCTAAGAGATGGGGAAGGGGCTGAAGAGGGCTTGGGAGCTCTCTGAGGGACACCTGATCCCTGCAGGCACCTGATCTTGTGTGACCGCCCCAGGCCGACCCAGGCAAGGAGCAGAAAGTGGGGGCTCCTTTCTTCCTCCAGAACCCAGCCCTCCCCCAGCTCTGTTCCTGAGCCCTGGTCAGCAGGGTCCATTCTCCTTCACTCCAGCCACCTAGCATTTCCAGGGCTGAGGGTGTCAAAGTGTGATTCACGCTGCTAGTAACCTAGCCATTTGTCCCAGTTGCTCCTCCTCAAAACAAGGTCCAGAACTCACGCTCATCTGGGAAATACCACCTTCCTCAGTTCCTGCTGAGAGATTTATAGTAGGTACCAACATACTAAAGGCCCTGAGTATCCCTGCAGGAAAGAGCCTGTTCAACTGGTCCTAATTGCACTTTCCCCCAGTGTCTGCTACCATGTTTCACCTGTTCTGAAACATTCATTCTTTTTCTTAATGTTCCAGTCATTGGTTTCATGTAATAATTGCATCTTATTATTGGCAACACTTTTTTTTTTTTTTGCTAGTGTTACATCAAATAATTACAAAGGCATGTCTCACAGCGCATGGTGTCTTTAATGTGACATGTCCACCCATGTTGAGAAATGCTGTTGTTGCATTTGTGGAGCCTCTGTCTCCTCCAGCGCCAAGGGGGCCAGAGGTTAGGATCTCAGGAGCAGACTGAGAACAGTGGCGGGGGTGAGACCAAAGCCCTGAACCACATTCCTGTGGGCCCTGTCTGCACAGCAGGGTGAATGACCCCTTGTAGTCTTTTCTGAGGATGCCAGTCACGTAGGGTGAGAGCCTGCACCAGTGGCCTCCTCCTAACTTGATCACATCTGCAAGTAAGATTTCCAAATAAGATCAGATTTACAGGTGCTGGTCTGTGTTGGTACTTCAACGTATCTTTTTAGGGGATGTGATGCAAATCAGAGCACATCCTGTGCCCTTTCTTCCTATGACTGTTGCCGTGTGTGTGTGTGTGTGTGTGTGTGTGTGTGTGTGTGTGTGTGTGTATGTGTGTGGTATTGGGATTGAACACAGGGAGTGCTGAGCTACACTGTCAGCAGCACTTTTACATTTTTTATTTTGGGACGTTGTCTCGTTAAGTTGATCATGGTGGCCTCAAACTTGTGATCCTAGCCTTTCTTCCTGAGCCTCCCAAGCAGGTGTGCACCACCTCTCCGAGTGGCTCTTAATATTTTATGGGAGGGGGGCAGGTGTCAGTTCATGTGTCCAGGTAAATGGAATGGTCACTACAGCTACACAAGTATTGATATTGATGTCAAAATTCGGGCACCTCACCCCAGTCAATCCCTGGCCCTTGGTGGAATGAGATGTCTCCCCTTTCACCTCCTCCCCATTCTGGGCTCTGTTGCCCTCTGAGAGCCAAGGGGTCTCCTGAATGCAATTCTCCTTCATAGGAAGTCCATGGCCTGGTTCCCATTTTGAAATGTTAATCACTGCTTCCACTGTAGTAATTAGCCAGTGACAGAATTAGAGGTAATCCCAAACCACACAAGGGTAGACCAGAACACGCACGTCATAAATGGCAGTAAAGAAATGGCTCTACTTGTGAAGTGAGGACGTGGTTTCCAAGGCAAAGGGAGATCTTCACCGTGGTAGGCTGGACTCAGGGTCTTTTTTTTAGTACCGGGAAACGAACTCAGGACCTTGCGCTTGCTGGGCTGTGCCACTGAGCTATATCCCTGGCCCCTGCACTCAATTTTGAAACTGCTGAATTTTCAGAAGGACTTCATATTCAGAGACATATCCGCCTATTTTTCATTATTGTTTTTCCCTTTGGACATTTTAAAATGTATGTTTTTTGTTTTGTTTTGTCTTTAGTTGCTTTCAGGAGATTCTGCTGACTGTCTCATTCATGAAACCTCCCTTTTTATTTATCACTATAAATATTGTATATAACAATTAGGTTGTAAGCTTTCGGATGGTGTATCAAGTTGAATAGTTGTTAGTTACTCCTTTATGCTTCCTAGTGTAGTCTTTTTACCAAAGGAGAAGCAAAAGAAAAAAAAGTCACTAAAATATTTAGGTTATACCATGATCTTTTTCCATGCACAGCTGAATGATTTATAACATGGCATTTCCCTTTTCTTTCTGTGGCATTTGGCTGTCTTGGTTTTTTTGTCTGGAAAAAATGGTCAATTATCTCAGAAGTTGTCTCCATCTGTGACTCTTCCTGCTTGTCTGCTGTTCTGCTTGGTAGTTTATAAATGCATCTGTGTGTGTGTGCGTGTGTGTGTGTGTGTGTGTGTGTGTGTGTGTAGCTGGGGATCAAATCTAGGGCCTTGTATGTACTAGGCAAGGGCTGTACCACTGAGCCACACCCCAGCCCCTGGGTGAGTCTGATGAAGGAGTAGCATCGTCACCAGGGCCAGGGCTGCAGACAGGAGGGAAATGCCATTGCTGCTCCTCCCAAGCAGGGCAAAGGTAGGTGCTTCATGAAGGTGGGGTTTTGTTTGCCCTGTGTTCCAACGCAGGCCTGGGCTTGAGAGCGACATCTGCTGCTGTGTTTGCTTTCCATTATTTGCCGGGAGTAATGACTATCATTAGAAAGTGGAGAGTTGTCAGGGCCCTTCAGATTTTTGTTTAATGAGCTTTCTCTTAAGAGTGGTTCTCCTGGCATCAGTGGTGTGGGAAGAAGTTGCAAATGGGAGGCCTGCAGAGCGGGAAGGCAGACTTGAGGAGAAAGATGTGAAGAGGGAGTTGGAGCGAAGCCTGCTGCTGCAGAAAGAGGCTGAACTTGAAAGGAGAAAAGTAAATAAAAATTCAGAACACATTGGATAAACCCTGATGCTACCACTCACTGTCTGGGTGACCACAGAGATGCCCCTGTACTTCTCCGAGCCTCCATGTCCTCACCTGTAAAATGGGCAGGATACTCCTTGTCCTGGCTGCACCATGAGGCTGCCAGGATCAAGGGAAAGTGCCTGGATGGGAACTGCCAGCCATCATTGTCATAATGTGAAGACTGGCTTTGTGTGAATCCTTGGGAAGGCCTCTCCTAACCAATGTGGCCAGAAGGACCCTCCCCCCCGCCTCTCCTAACCAATGTGGCCAGAAGGACCCCCCCCCTGCCCCCTCAGGCCTCAATGCATAAGCCCGGCCCTGGGAACCAGGATGCAGAGCTTCTGAGAATTCACTGGGACCTCTGATGTTAGAGGAGGAGGAAGGAGGAGGCAGAGAAAAGTTGGAAGCCAAGGTGGGCTGTCACCCCAGCACCCTGCTCCAGGGCTGGCCCCACAGAATAGGGTGAACCCCCTGGGCTGCAGCTCCAGTCTGTCCGCCTTAGCTGGGGGATGGCGGCTCCGGTGACCCTAGCCTTAGCTAGGGGTTGATGGGGACCAACCTGAGATAAAAGGGGATGTTGGAGTTTCTTTCTTACAGAGGGCAAGTAGGTATTTTGGGGGGATTCCTTTCCTAACTAGAGAATATTGAGCTTGAATTCCTTCCAGTTTTAACTCAGATCATTTTAGGTGAAAAGGGAACAACACTCTAAATTCCTCTACCCGGGAAGTCTGGATTTCAGTTGGCCTCTGTCCGGGGACTCCTCTTTTACTCTCAGTCAGCCCAACTTTCCTCCCTGTTGAGGTCACTCACAGATCCCCTCGCCCCTTTCTATGACAGGGACAGCTCCTGCAGCCTCAGGCTGATGTCTCTTCCCTAGCCAGTGACTCCAGCCAGAGGTCAGCCCTGCTCCCCTGTAGGACCAGTGACTGTCTCAGACAGGCCCGGGACCTACTGGCCTGGGTCACATGCTGATCCTGATCCAAGCACATGGCTGAGATGAGTGACCCTGAGTGCCCCTCTTGCATACATTGGTTCCCTGCAGCTGGAGCAGGGTGTAGGCAGCCCTATCCCACTCGCAGGTGTGAAGACCTGGAGAGCAGTGAGCCAAGGAGACGTGTGACATCCAGCGGAGTTTACCAAGCATCTTGTTGCCATCACCCAGAGTCATTCCTGGGAGGCATCCTTTGCTAGTAGTGTAGGAGTGAACAGGCCACACCAGGGCCGCACAGGTCCCACCCAGCACATACATGCTCACTGTTGGCCTGTGACGTCCGCAGCATTTGGGACTCTGGGGCAGCAGGAAAGCCAGTGAGTGTCCTTGCCTCCCAAGTTGCTTGTCACCAAACTGGCGCAGGTGTACCATTTGCACATAAAAAGTAGGGAGCACCCTGGTTTGCGTAAGTCGGAGACAGGGAGAGGCCTGTTGGGCCTTGTGTTGGGTGTGACCCTGGGTGAGGCACTGGGCTGCTTAGGCTGGAGCCTCCTTTCCATAAACCCAGGAGGTGAGATAACATTTGTGTGGTTTCCTAAGCTGTAAATGTGAATTTCAGAAGCAGTGTGGCTGTACTTTCTTTCAGCAACTATAAACTCCTTCCCATGGAGTCAGGGTCAGTGCTCTGGAAGAATTAGGAGCCAAGAGAGAGCCCTGTGACTTCAGTGACTGTTGACCAGGCCCCCTTGCGAATCCTGCACCCCCTCTGCCGTTCTGTGAAGTGTCTGCTTTTAGCTCTGTTCTGGCATCTCACAGCCACTCTTTGTGCTCTCACCTGAGCTCCCTGGGATCCTGCTGACCAGTACTTGTTTAAAAGGAGCAGGGGAGAGGTGGACTGAGCAGATCAGGCAATGTTTGCCAGCCCCAGGAACCCCAACACTAGGCTCATCCCCAGTCTACCTGCAGCTGGGAGAGTTGTCACTGTTCCTACTGGACAAACTTCAGGCAAGCCTGGGAGCTCCAGAGGTGTTGCTGACTTCTGCCTCCTTCCAAAGCCAAGCGCTGAAAGCTCTTAACCTGCGCTGGGGTCCCCACCCCCATCACCTGTCACTTGAGTGACGTGAAACCTGCTTTTCTGATTCATCTTGTAATGAAACCAGGTTGGCAACTGAAAATTTTCCTATGCTGTTTTGTTATGATGAAAAACTGGTGCAAAAGACAACCCAAAACTGCAAGGAATCAAGGATGCTGAGAAGCCCCAGGGAAGAGAGGCAGCCGTCCCTGCTGTGCGGTCTCCCTCTGGTCCCATCCTTGGGAATCTTTGTCCACAAAGTCTGTCCAGGAGGTGGTGTTTACCATTAAGAACTTGGCCTTTGGATTCTAGTGTCTGCCGTGCATGGGTTATGTGCAAATTATCAGCCTGCCTTCCCTTATTGATCTGTGGAATGGGCATCTTGGTGGCACTTAGTTATTGGGTTGAGAAGATTAAAATAAAATGATGCAGGGGCCTGGGATATAGCTCAGCAGAAAAGTGCCTGCCCGGCAAACTTGAGGTTGTGACTTCAATTCCTGGTCCAAAAAAAGAAAAAGAAAAAGAAAAAGGAAATTCATAAACACACAGCAATTGGTACAGGAAAAAGTCTCAGTGAGTGTTACCTGGTGGCAAAATGTACTATTTTTTTATATTCTAATATCTCACCTACCTGAGAGGAGGAACCACTTGAGACTAAGTTTAGATGGGAGGTGGGGGTGTTGAGATACTTTCTTGCTGTATAGTCTAGGCTGACTTTGAACTCTCTGTTGCCCAGGCTGGCGATGAACTCGCAGTGATCTTCAATGCCTCAGCCTCTGGAGTGCTGGGATTCTAGGTGTACACCACCCATCTCTTAAGTTTATGTTCTTTTTTTTTTGATGGAGTCTTGCTTTGTAGTCCAGGTTGACCTAGATCTCACTATGTAGCCCAGGCTAGCTTTGAACTCATGGTGATCCTTCTGCCTCAGCCTCCTGAGTGCTGGGATTACAGGTATGTGCCATTATGCTTGGCTAAATTCAGATTCTTAACTTGGCAGTGGTATAAAGAAAGCACTGTGAGGTTAGTATTCTGATGGGACTCCCAGAGAAAACTCTATAAACTGATCAGAATTTCCCATAAGTCTGTGATAACTGCCTCCTAACATTCTCTGTTGGCTTGTATTTTTTGGAACATGGAGACAGTTAAACCAGTAGCATCATGTGATTTCTCTGTATAAATGTCATACATTTAGGTATAAAAAAGGAGTGAAATACTGATACATGTGCCACAACACAGATGACCCTTGAATACATTTTGCTAAGCGAAAAGAGTGAGATACAGGCTGACCTGTTGTGTGATTCCATGTATATGATAGGCCTGCAACAGGGAAATTGTTAGGCATGGAAAGTAGATGAGTGGTTGTGGGGGATGGAGTTTGGGAGGCTATAGATAATGACTGCTGATGAGTCCGTGGTGTTTTTTTTTTGTTGTTGTTGTTGTTTGTTTGTTTTTTGGTTCTGGGAATTGAACTCAGGACCTTGAGCTTGCTGGGCAGTTGCTTATGCCACTGAGCTATGTTGCCAGCCCAAGTCCAACGTTTTTTCTATCCTAAAATTAGATACTCCTATGCCCAACTCTGTAAATATATTGCAAACCACTGCACTGTACATTTTAAAATGGATGAGTTGGAGGATAGTGAATTAAATCTCAATAAAATTGTTATTTTTTTTTTAGTGTATGTGCTGCCGAAGCAAGCACAAAGTTGTCATTTATAAATCCAGCAAGTGGCATGACCACTTTACCCTCTATGCACAAGCCAATTGGTGCATGGAATGAAGGAATGGGCCACAGATCCCTGTTATTATTTACTGAGTTGTCCTGGGTGCTGAGTCCTAAGTTGTAGTCCTTCCCTTAAGGAACATGAGAGAGAACAATGAAATCAGTGCAGTTCTTTGGCTTGTTCATTCATTAACTCAGCAAGTATGTGTTGAGCTGTTACTGTTTGCTCAGTACCCTCCTAAGTTCTGGAAGTACTAGCAGTGCATCAGAACTTAAAGCTTAGTGGAATCAAATACAAGGGTCTGTCAGTTGAAGAAAAGAGAAAGCTAAGGAAAAAAAGAAGGAAGAAAGATAGAAGCTATTAGTTATTTAAAAAAGAAAAAAAAAAAAACCTAAGAGACTCAGCATAGCCAAACACAATCTTAAAAAGAACGAAGTTGGAGAATTTTCACTTCCTGATTCTAAAAGTTACTATAAACAGCAAAGTCAAGGCTATGTGGTGGTGGCAAAAGGAGAGACATGGAGATCAGTGGAACTAAACTGAGAGCTCAGAGACAGACTTACACACCTATGGTCAGTTGATTTTTTTTTCCCCCCCAAAGGTGGCAATGCTGTTCAGTGAGGGGAATAGAAGTCTTCAGCACATGGTGCTGGGACATTGAATATCCATTTGGGAAAGAGTGAAGCTGGCCTCTGACCTTGTACATTAAAATAAACTATCTCAAAATGGATCAGAGACCTAAATATGTCAGGCATGGGTATGCACACCTGTAATCCCAGTAGTTAGGAGGCTGAGGCAGGATCACCACAAGTTTGAAGCCAACCTGGGCTACATAGTGAGTTCAAGATCAGACTGAACTACATGGCAACACCCTGTCTCAGTAAAACCAAAAGCCAAAACCAAAACAAAACCTAAGTGTAAGAGCCAAAACTTATCAAACTCTTAAAAGGAAATATAGGTGTGAATCTTTGTGACCTTGTATTTGGTCACCAAAAAGCCAAGCAAAAGAAAAAAAAAAGCATAAATTGCACTTCATCAAAATTAAAACCTTTTTTTTTTTTTTTTTTTTTTTTTTGGTACCAGGGATTGAACTCATGACCTTGCACTTGCCAGGCAAGCACTTGTGCTGCTGAGCTAAATCCTCAGAAAAATTAAAAACTTTTATGCTTTAAAAGACACTTGAAAATTAGAGTCTCTTTGTAAAGGAAGGTAAATAAATACCTCTTTCATAAATGGGGTTAATAAAATCTATCATGTTTATTTA
>RJWM01012307.1:0-56962 GCA_004363535.1 Dasyprocta punctata | reverse complement strand
TTACTCTAGTACTTGTTGCTTTCTTATTAGCAGTCTAGTGAATGTGCTTTGGTTTGCATTACCTTAATGTTTAGCTTCTTGTCCTTACTGGCTTTTTGTGTTTGAGTCGTCTCATTTGAAGTATGTGTTAAAATCTTTTGCCTTTGGTTATTTAAGTTACTTTTGTCTATGATGTGGTGAGGGATCGTGTTTTGTGTGTATGTATTGTCTCAGCACTACTGCTGCAAAGAAAAGGGTAATTTTTTTAATATTTACTGCCTTTTTTTTTCTTCTTTTTTTTTTTTTGCAGCACCAGGGATCAAAGTCACAACCTCACACCTGCCAGACAGGCACTTAAGCCACTGAACCAAACTCCCAGCCCTAGTTTTTTGAGGCAGCGTCACACTGTAGCTCAGACCAGCCTTGCCTCGCATTGTAGCCCAAGCCAGCCCTGAACTCTCAATGCTCCTCCTACCTCAGCCTCCCGAGTGCCGGGATTAAAGGCGTGCGCCACCACGCCCGACTTTCACTGCCTGTCTTAAGTCTACTTAGTAGCTGCCTTTCAGTATGAAGTCTGAATTGAAGACTGGTGTAATATGGTGTACATTAATCCAGGGGCTAAAAGTGTGATTGTGAAAACTACATTGGTCATGTTGCATAGTTCAGAGAAGTACCGTGCCAATGTATCAAATAAATAAATATCTTAGATTTAGTGAACTCCATCCCCACACCACTCTTCTAGCATGAGGGAAAGATCCTATCTTGGACTCAAATCTAGTTGATTACTTTTTTTTTTCCCCCCAACAGGACTCCTTTAGAGTCTGCTATTATGGATAAATGAGTAAGGTTTCTTCCTTTAAAATTAGTTTCTCTTTATGCCTGTTTTTGTTCTGTTGTGCATAGTGCATTTAGTTGTGGATTATGTATGATTTAAGGCTTTTATGTTTTGAGGTCATTGAATTATGTTAGAGGAGCTTATGTTCTTTGTAATATTTTTATGTTGTTTCTCAAGGAAGGATAGTGGTTTAATGAACAAAAGTTAAATGTTCTTTATCTGACCTGCTTGGGACTAGAAGCTTTTTTAATTTTAAGATGTTTGCATGTATAATTAGGTATCTTGGGACCCAAGTCTAAACATACAATTAATTCATTTTATGTACATCCTACACACTTGTAGGTAATTCTACAGTGTATTAATTGTGTGTTTTGACTGCTACCCATCACACGAAGTCAAGTTAAGTTTTCCACTTATGGCCTCGTGCTGGACCTCAGGAAACTTGGAATTTTGGGTCAGGGATGCTTAATCTATAGTACAAGATTGTGGTAAAAGATGATTTTGAATCTGGTAAATATTACTTGAAGTGGGGTTATGATAAGTATTTCAAGTAATATTAACAAACTAAGAAATGAAAATACTACAGTAGTTTACACATGTAGCAAAATGCTCAGAGTTTGTGTTCAAGTTAGGAAATGAAAGTGGTCTAATACTTGTTTTCTCTCATTCCCCAGGGAACCAGGATTACTGAGGAGAAAGCCTTTCTGTGGTACTCAGCTGCGGTTCCTTTTTAACATTCATCCTTGAAGTTGTCTTCACTGTGGGATGAGGTAGTAGGTTGTATAGTTTTAGGGTCACACCCACCACTGGGAGATAACTATACAATCTACTGTCTTTCCTAAGGTGATGGAAAAGTCTACGTTGAGGTGGCCTTGTGGAAAGTCAACAAATGTATGGTGTTCAAGATAACTTGGTTTAAAAAAGCATTTGCTTATGATGTACAAGTGACTTTAGAGACTAAAGTCTTCAGGTACATTATTGTCTTTTTTGTGTGTTCTTTTAATTAACAGTGATGGTTTTATGTTGAAATTTGATGTGGTTGAAGTTTTCTTTTGAGAGAGATTGTTTTTCATTCCAGAAGAAAAGATTGCTCTGTCAGAGTGAGGTAGTAGATTGTATAGTTGTGGGGTAGTGATTTTACCCTGTTCAGGAGATAACTATACAATCTATTGCCTTCCCTGAGGAGTAGACTTGCTGCATTATTTTGGCATTTATCTAGGTGATGATTAAAATTCAGATGAATTAATTGTGACTTTTTTTGCATTTACAGTTATCAGTTATTAATTTCCTTTCCAAGTAGAATGTAATAGAAACTGTAACCTAAGTTTTAATTTTCCCGTGTGGTATATTTCAAAAATTTGAAATAAAAGCAAAAATCTCAGAGTGGAAAAAGTACCTTTCAGGAAATATTAATAAAAGACCAGTCCCTAGCCGGGTGTGGTGGCGCACACCTTTAATCCCAGCACTCGGGAGGCTGAGGTAGGAGGAGCATTGTGAGTTCAAGACCAGCTTGGGCTACAACGTGAGCTCAAGGCTGGCCTGAGCTACATAGTGCGACCCTGCCTCAAAAAACCAGGGCGGGGAGTTTGGCTCAGTGGCTTAAGCGCCTGTTTGGCAAGCACAAGGCTGTGAGTTTGATCCCCTGTGCCACAAGAAAAAAAAAAAGACCAGTACCTTTTGGGATTATGAGCCAGTCCACTGCCATATGTTCCGGTAACATGTCCAGGGTAACATCCTGGACAGTAAAGATACATACTAACTAGAAGGTCACTGTTTCAACTGAATTGGAGTTCACCTGATTATTCCTACCATGGTTTTGGATGCTTGGGAGAATACTGGAAGCACTGCTTCATTGCTGTGTAGATTTGGGTGGACTTTACTTGCCAGTTGGGGACAGGAGAAATGGACTGAGGGTTTTACTTTTGCTCACTGTAAGTTGATGAAAAAACTTGAAGTGGTCCTTCATTCACAGAGAGGGATCACCTGAAACTGTCAGATGAAGTCCATGGTCTATTCCTTTAAATGAGACAAACCTACTTAAAAATTTAGCACCCATGAAGGCCCATGTTTCAGTTTTCTTCTAGTGCCCAAACCATACAGACACTACAGCCATACAAGGCTGAAAGCTGATTTTAAGTGCTTGTTTAAACTACGTACTTTGGGATGCAAGAGAAAAGAAGCCAAATGTGGAAATAAAGGAAGAGTCACCTCTTCATGGATAGATATTCCCATTTATTCTGAACCTTTTTTTTTTTTTAAACTGGGAATTGAACTCAAGACCGTGCACTTGCCAGGCAGGTGCTGTGCCATTGAGCTATATCCTTGGCCCAATCATGAAACTTAATGTCTCAGAGTCATAGTTCAATGCTGTTGGCAGCAGGAATTTTACAGGAAATATAAAACTCCCTTGAATAGGTCCAACCTAGGTTATTTATTGTGGGCCAAATTTGTTCTTTTACTTTATCCTTGACATACAGTTTCTTTGTTCTAAGCTGGACATAGGAACACTGGGGAAAACTGACATTCAGTGTCTTCTGGTGTGACAAAAGCAGAAATACGTGCAAAGTTCTTTGGCTTAATCTTTATCAGTTTGGCAGTATGCATAAGCCTGCCTTTTCTGACCATGTCTTTTCAACATGGTTATCTCCCACTGTCTACTTGGAAACTTAGGAGGAGAAAGTTTGTATCTTTCATCCATTTCATAATGGCTGCTTAACTAGCCAAGTAGAGTGAATAGAGCAAATTTTGAGAAACTTTAATTTTTATGCAATATGGAGAGTGTAATAGTCTCTAAAAACTAGTTTTGGATGGTGGTAAAACTGATCAGGATTTGATTTTTTTTACTATAACTTAAGGGTAGAAATTTGAGGTATTTTTAGGGGCCAAAGAGCTGCTGGATGTAACTTGGAAACACTTGACCCATAAATGGGACAGGCAGTAAGTTTGTTGATAAATGGCAAGCAGGGTTTATATATAGTTTCAGCTAATCTTCCAGTTTCAACAAGAGACTGGAGATTTTATGAAACCTTGTACTTGAATTTTAGTAAATAAATGTTTTGCTTTGTTTTTGTAAATAAATGTTTTAAAATCTATCTCTTAACAGTAACTGGTGGGCCGAGTATTATAATACTGGTTTGCATCCTCTGATACAACTGAATTACTTTCTTGTTCCTTTATAACTTGAGGTTTATTATTAAGAAAATACTTTTGAGACTTTTGCCAAGGTCATATGCCCAATAACTTTCTAAAAGAATTCTAATTGGTTGAATTTGAAACAAAACTCATATGGCCTAACTTAATGGACTGTTTTGAAGTGCATCTTCCAAGTAGACGACCAGCAAGAATAAAATGGGTTCCTAGGAAGAGGTAGTAGGTTGCATAGTTTTAGGGCAGGGATTTTGCCCACAAGGAGATAACTATACGACCTGCTGCCTTTCTTAGGGCCTCGTTATTCCACGGTACCCTGTTTCCTTGCTACTTTGCTGTGGTGTACGCAGAGTTCTTTTTGCAGGTTTCCTTATGCATAAAAACATTGCAGGAATGACAAAGATAGCAGTGTTTGCATTAGTGACATAATCAGCGTGGTGCCAGTATCAGTGACAGTCAACTAATGAGATTTGAGGCTCTAGATTTGAGGCTCTTGAAGTGTGTTTAGTTGTTACATAGCCCAGCATGTTGGCACACATCTGTAATCCCTGCGCTGGGAGTCTGAGGCAGGAGGATCTCTGAGTTTGAGGGTAGCCTCAGGTATACAGTCAGATTCTGTCTCAAGAAGTGCCCCATCCCATCCCATCTTCCCCGCCTTGCAAAAGTTGTTTGTGTCTCACTTAGGAGGCTTTTGAAAAAGTGATTTTTTTTTCCTCAGTTTTCTTCTCCGTGTGACCTAGAATCTGTTACTCCCCTCTGTAAGTTTCTGTGTTATGCCCCAAAGAAAACATTAAGTAAAACTGTTGAAATAATTTTGCTCTTCATTGTGTTTGTAGATACCTTGTGAAATCACTGGGATTTTGTCCTCCATATTTAAAATTTACAGCAATTTCCAAAGTGGTGTTTCATGGCATGGAAATCGATATTTGTATTGAACTGCTCGTTGTGGTTTGTAACCTGTCTCATTTAGTCCTTGAATGAAAATGATTACTTAGAATAGTAGAGTTACTGTAATTTGCTAGATTTATACATCTTTTTGATAAAAGTATGTGTTTTAAAACTTACTGGTTTTAAAATTATTCCTGTCTTTGCAGAGTTAATATTTCATCTGTTAAAGTACTTAATTCCATTTTTCATTTGTAATTTCACAATTGTACTGTCATTCACAAATGTGTATTAATAAAGCTAACTCAAGCAATATCTAGCACTTTCAATGTTGTAAACTTGTGTTACTTTGTACACAGAATTGCATGTTATAGTTGTAGCATTTGCCTATGAAGTGTGGTGCTAAGTCTGAGGTAAATGGGTGGGTAGCCCATGGGTAGTTGTCAGTTGATGTACTTGAATATGACTTCTCAGGCACTTCACATGCCACATTCATTTAAAAATCAAGGGTTTAAAGATCTCTGTAGGATGTCAAAATTGCATTAATTAATATATGTGAACAGAACAAAGAAATGAGGATAGTACTTGAGTAAGATTGGAATCTTTCTTTCTTTCTTTCTTTCTTTCTTTCTTTTTTTTTTTTTTTTTTGTGGCACCGGGGATCGAACTCACAACCTCGAGCCTACCAGGCAGGAGCTTAAGCCGCTGAGCCAAATCCCCAGCCCCAGTTTTTTGAGGCAGGGTTGCACTATGTAGCTAAGGCAGTGGAATCATTTTTATATCCACATTCCAAATTTTCTGCAAGTGTGCTATTTGTTGTAAACATTGTATAATTTCTGTATTTGACCGTTTTCCTTATTAGTATTTGGTTCTTCATTCTTCCTGCATGTAATTTTTAGTTGCTTCAGCACCCCCCCCCCCATGTTGTGTTTCCTCTTTTGGGATCTTGAGGGGAAGCCTGGGAGAACAGAGAAGGTCTTTCTTTTTAGATTTGAGTGTCTTTGCCCACAGCAATATATGCTGATTGACTGACTTAATGTAAAGCATCTCTTGAATTCCAGCTCCTTGTGATTCTTAAATCCCATTTGTGTGAAACTAATAACTTTATTTGACCCTACATTTTTTTTTTTTTTCTTCTTCTGAGTACAATTGTGGGCCTGGAGTCATAGCACTCTGAATTCCTAGTAACATCTGAAAGCAGTGGTGTAGATCATAAGGGTTTCAAAGAAACATTAGAAGTAGCTCAGTGCTTGTTTAGAAGATTAATGACCAGTAAATAACCTAGAGTATAGTTTTTCTTCTCTTTCTAGCAAGTGGTTTCATTCTCAAGAGTCGCCTTTGTCACAGTATGACTGCTTGGTCTTGGGAAAGGGCAGACGGCACATTTTAACCAGTACACCCATGTAAAGAATTTTCTCTGGTTCAAGGATGTAGCTTAGCAGCAGGTTGCTTGCCTAGCCTGTACAAGGTCTTGTGTTCAATCCCCAGTGCCATGCAAAACAATCTTTTCTCAGAAATACCACCTGGTGAGTACATGTTGTGCATTGGAACTATTCAGACTAGTCTACAAAAAGGCTGGGGCAAGTCCTGGCACAGCAGCGAAAGGAGATGGTACAGGTACCTATTTCCAGTAGTGGGCATTAGGAGGAAAACAGTGGTGTAAAGACCGCCAACAGTTGGCTCTGTTCAACCCCTGAAAATAACAACAGGTGGCCGGCCTCAAGTGGGCCTGGTTCCTCCTAACAGTTTGATGAGAAGTTCTTAATGGGAAGGCTTAGCTAGGAGTGAGGGGAACTGTGTTTAATATATTGTGGAAAGAAATGGAGCTGGTTAGGAGACGTTCCCATTCTACTTGGACCATGTATGCATTACCTACAGCAAAGGGCTAGTCCAGAACTAGGAATACTTAAAACATTTTACAAATTTAACTTAAGATTCACAGCAAAGTACAGTGGAAAGTATGCAGTTCGTGTGTGTTCCTTGTCCCCTTGCACACGGCATCTCCCTTACTATCTGGCCTGACCACGGTAGTCAATTGTAACGCAGTTTTCTTTCCTTAGGAGTCCTTTCACTGGCTTAACGTTTAGTTTATTGCCCCGTGAAAGGAAGGACATGTGACAAGTAAAGGCCACATCCTTATCTTTGCATACTGAAACTGACAGAAGCAGATGCTTTGTAAAAAATGATTTTAGTGAATTTGCATAAATGTGAAGTACACATGTGGTGTTGAAAGGCAGTGGGTTACATTTACACAATGGACCAGAGGAAAATGCTCAGTGCGCTGTTTTCCCACATGAGTATTGTCAGTGAACACTAAAATAGGAAGGAATGAGATTGCAGATTATTTCAAGGATGGGTGTGGCGGTGCAGCCCGAATGTTGAGAGGAATACAGGAGCTAGGGAGGGGGAGACGTGCGTTCCTTTCCCAAGGTTATAACTTGGAATTTAAGTGCGTCTAGCAAAGCCTGCGTCCATCCGGGTCCTCTGAGGATTATGTAAGCTAACAATAGGAAGGTGCCACAACAGGTTCTGTAACCTGCCTACCCAAATGTTAGCTCGAGTTTCTTGTGGTATGGATCCTTGAAACTCGGGAAATCTGCCTTATCGCTTGGTTTTAGGGTAGGTCTGACCATACCTGACCAGTGAAATACAAAGGGGTGGTGGGAGGAGGGTTTCACCTTGGATGTAGTTGTGTGACAAAAGCTGCTGCAGTTGTCACCGTAAGGTTTGGGTGGGTCAATGAAGCCAGCCTAGAATTCTGACATTGAGCTGTTGAGCCAGTGTAGACAGTTGCCCTTTTACATACTTGGCTGTTACATGTGAGAAAAGTGAATGTGCAAGTAGGTCAGTTATTCACAGAGGCAGCCTCTCTGCAGGATCCCACATACTTGAGGAAAGCCCAGAGGAGTCCCCCAGGTGTGCTCAGCCCTGAGGGAAGAGTGCAAGTGCTGTGCTGCCATGAAGCTTAATGTTGGAGGATGGATCTCTGACATTCACTCTAGAATTGTGAGTTCAGCATGCAGTGGTGATAGAGGCTAATGCCAAACAAAGTCAGACACCTTGATCCCAAAGGCAGCAACCAACAAGGACCAGGTTCAAGTAGTGTAGACCACTCCCTGGTGCTGATAAACCCCTTGGAAATTAGTGCACTCTAGGTTTGATACAACTTCTAAAAGTGCTTTAAGTCAAGGTTACTGTATGAACAGGCAATTTAGAAAACCTCAGCACTTCAGAGGGCATTTGAGGTTCCAGTTACTGGCTTCCCACAGAAACGTTAGTTTGAGCACCAGACTACCTTCACAAGTGAGAAATCACAGTGCCTGCTATTAGCGATAGGAAAAAAGTAAGAATTGTTCTCTGCTCCTTCCAGAACTCTTAAACAGTGTAACATGGAGAGACTTGAAGTAGTGAGGGAATTAAATTTAGACCTCAGACTTAAAACCTAGTACCAGGCAGAGCATCACTGCTCCTGTCTGGTCAGTGACCAGAGTACTGCCGCCAGCCTTGGGCAGTGTAGCCTGAAGCACTTGGGCTGGGGCAGGAAAGTTAAGTGCAGGACTTTGGAATGCAGTACCAGCCCAGAGGAGCCAGGCAGAAGCCAGGGGCCACAATCTCTAGGTCAGTGCTTGTTAATGGAGCCTCCGGAACTGGCCTGGCGCTGTGCTTCAGAGGGATGCGAGTTTTGGGCTGTTAACTGCCAGTTGCAATGTGGGCCAGTGGAATACACCTGAGATACGAGAGTCACTGTAGCCATGAAACTCTAGTAACCCAGCTTTATAGTCTTGGGGGTCCAGGGACTGCTTCCACAATCCCCAGACTTTGGGTAGGACAGTGCAAAGGAGTCTCATCTGCAGGGGCGATGGTGGTAGGTGGATGCTAGAGTCAGATGGGGAAATAAGCACACCATTCTTGGCTATGGACTTTATTGCTGGACTTGTGAAGTCCTCCAATGGAAAAGTCCCAGCGGCCCCTGCCTCTGCTGGAATGCCCATGGACATCCTTTGGGGCTGCCCCAATGCCAGATGGAGACCTACAGCCCTAGATAGACTACTATTCTGGCCAACATTACCTGTGACAAGTTGCCATGATCTTGGGCTGTGAGCATACCATTCGCAGTAGGGAGCCCATAGTATCAGGGGCCTTTCAGCTGTTTCTGTGCTGGTCTCAGGACTGAGTTCAGGGGCATTAGTGGCCCTCTAATGGGTTTGCCCACTTTGTTCTTTCAGTCACAGATGGCACAACATGGAGTGTCTGCTTGGGGGAGGAAAAGGAAGGTAGGTGTCAAGGTGGCATAGGAGCCTGGGATCAGTCCCTATATGGTTCAGTCCTAGAGCCAGGGTCTCGTGGTTCCTAATCACAGGCCAGTGATATCTGGGCCTTCTCCAATTCTAGGCAAATGCTTGTGAGGATGAAGTTCCCCTTTTTGGCATTCAACTCATTCTTAACAATTCGCCAACTGCAGATTTGTAACAAATGGGCTGAAACAGTGAAAGCCCGCCAAATACAGACTTCCACAAAAACTAAGGGTGCTAATTAGTGCTGGAAGAGGAGAAAACAAACTTGGAGTGTGTGAAGACCAGCACACTCCTTCAACATGCAAATGACATTGCATGCCAATAAGCATCAAGAACTCTCAGGAAAACATGACTTCACATAATGATCAAAGTGAGGCACCAAGCCGGGCATAGTGGCGCACACCTTTAATCCCAGCACTCGGGAGGCTGAGGTAGGAGCGTTGAGTTCGAGGCCGGCTTGGGCTACAACACAAGCGCAAGGCCGGCCTGAACTACACAGTGTGACCCTACCTCAAAAAAACCAGGGCTGGGAGTTTGGCTCAGTGACTTAAGCGCCTGTCTGACAGGCACGAGGTTGTGAGTTCAATCCCTGGTGCCACAAAAAAAAAAAAAAAAAAAAGGCACCAGAAACCGCATGTAATAACCAATGCATGCTCCTCAGAAAATTCACTATAGCTTTTTGGTGTATGTTACAGAGCTAAACCTCAATCCCTTTACTTTTGGAATACATGGTCTTCCTAAGGCATGAAGCTGCCCCAGGCTGGCCTCAAACTTGTGATCCTCCTGTTGAGATTATATGTGTATACTACCATGCCCAGTTAATAACTTTTTAAAGAAATTTAATAAAACCCACAGATGATTACCAGGAAAACTTGACAAATTGATGTCACAAATTTTTATTTTATTTTATTTTTATTTATTATTTGCGGCACTGGGGATCAAACTCACAGCCTCACACCTGCCAGACAGGCACTTAAGCCACTGAGCCAAACTCCCAGCCCTAGTTTTTTGAGGCAGGGTCACACTAGGTAGCTCAGGCCAGCCTTGCACTCGTGTTGTAGCCCAAGTGGGCCTCGAACTCACAACACTCCTCCTACCTCAGCCTCCTGAGTGCTGGGATTAAATTTAGTGCAAGGATCACAGAATAGATCAAGACAGTTCAAATCCAAGTCACATATACCTGACTATCATATTGTCACACTGGTGTAATGAACTGCAACAAAACCTATGTATATATAAAAATTAGTTGGGACAGTTAGAGAAAAAGAGAATGTTTATTATTTGATATTTGGATCTAATTTTGCTTTTCGAACTACATTTTGTTTCTGCTTGAAAAAAATACAGTTTGGGGGAGCTTATAGGACTTAGGATAGTATTAAAATAGCAAGCAAATATTAGGGTTTAAGAGAGACCTGAGAATGTCAAAAGGGTGGAAAGTATTGAACAAGAGAAAAGGGTCCAAATGTAGGGAAAAATATATCCAGATATTGGAAGGTTAAAGGTCACCACAAAAGCCTACCCCAAGGTATAATCAAGCTTTCAAAGATTGAAGCAAAGAAAATTCTGAAAGCAGTAAGAAACACTAGAGGTTATTACACAACCAGTTTCTTTATTTATTTTTTTTTTAATTGAAAAGCAACTAATGGTGAGAAACAAAAACAAAATTTTTTTACAAGAGCATCAAAATATGAAATAGTAGACGGGCGTGGTGGCGCACGCCTTTAATCCCAGCACTCGGGAGGCTGAGGTAGGCGGAGCGTTGTGAGTTCGAGGCCGGCTTGGGCTACAACGCGAGTGCAAGGCCGGCCTGAGCTACATAGTGCGACCCTGCCTCAAAAAAAAAAAAAAAACCAGGGCTGGGGAGTTTGGCTCAGTGCCTTAAGCGCCTGCCCTGGCAAGCGCGAGGTTGTGAGTTCAATCCCCGGTGCCGCAAAAAAAAAAAAAAAAAAAAAAAAAAAAAAATGAAATAGTGGTAAATCTCATCACAAAATTTACACGACCTATATACAGAAAACTAGAAAACATTACAGAGAAATTAAAGATTTCAAGACCTATTTTTTCAAGCAGAAATAAAATGTAGTTTGAAAAGCAAAATTAGATCCAAATATCAAATAATAAACATTCTCTTTTTCTCTAACTGTCCCAACTAATTTTTATATGTACATAGGTTTTGTTTCAGTTCATTACACCAGTGCGACAATACAATAGTCAAGTATATGTGACTTACTCAGTTCACTGAGAAGCATGTCCTCAGCATTCATCCATTTGAGAGTGAAAATGTCTTTGTTCTTTATAGCTGAGTAGTATTCCATTATGTAGAAATACCACAACTTTTTTATCCATTCCTCAGTCGAGGGGCATTTAGGCTGCTTCCACGATCTAGCAATTATTAATTGGGCAACCATGAATATAGGTGAACATATATCACTGATATTTTTAGTTCTTTTGGGAAGATACCCAGAAGGGGAATATCTGGCTCAAATGGGACCTCCAATCCTAGCTTTTGAGGAATCTCCACACTGACTTCCACAGAGGTTGCACCAGCCTGCATTCCCATCAACAGTGGAGAAGGGTTCCTTTTTGCCCACAGCCCCTCCAGCAATCATTATTAGTTGACTCCGTAATACTAGCCATTCTTTCTGGGGTGAGGTGGAATCTGAGTGATACTGTCATTTGCATCTCTTGAATGGCCAGTGCTGTTGAACTTTTTTTTTTTTTTTTTTTTTTTTTGTGGCACCCCGGATCGAACTCACAATCTCACGCCTACCAGGCAGGCGCTTAAGCCACTGAGCCAAACCCCCAGTCCCAGTTTTTTTTGAGGCAGGGTTGCACTGTGTAGCTAAGGCCGGCCTTGTGCTCAAGTTGTAGCCCAAGCCAGTCTTGTACTCACAATGCTCCGCCTACCTCAGCCTCCCGAGTGCTGGGATTAATGTTGAACATCTTTTTACGTATTTATTTGCTGTTTGTACTTCTTCGTCTGAGAAGTGTGTGTTCATCTCAGATGCCCATTTTTGGATTGGGTCTTTAAATCTTGGAGGACTGATTTTTTTAAGTTCTTTATAGGTTCTCGATAGTAATCCTTTATCTGAGGGACAGCTGGCAAACAATTTCTCCCATATTGTGGGTAGTCTCTTCACACTGCTGGTGGTTTCTCTTGCTGTGCAAAAGCTTTTCAATATGATGAGATCCCATTTGTTGATTCTTTGCATCAATTCCTGTGCAGTCTGGCTTTTATTCATAAAGTCTTTGCCTACACCAATGTCTTCAAGAGTTTTACCTACTCTGTCTTCCAGCAGATTTAATGTTTCTGTTTTAATGTTGAGATCTTTACTCTATTTAGATTTTAACTTAGTACATGGTGAAAGATATGGGTCTAATCTTAATCTTCAACATGTGGACAGCCAGATTTTCCAACACCGTTTATTAAAAAGGCTATCTTTCGTCCAATGAATGTATTTAGCACCTTTGTCAAAGATAAGATAGCTTGCCTTTAATCCCAGCACTTGGGAGGCTGAGGTAGGAGGAGTATTGTGAGTTTGAGGCCAGCTTGGGCTACAACGTGAGCACAAGGCCGGTCTGAGCTACATAGTGCAACCCTGCCTCAAAGAACTAGGGCTGGGAGTTTGGCTCAGCAGCTTAACGCCTGCCTGGCAGGCGCAAGGTTGTGAGTTCAAACCCTAGTGCCACAAAAAAAAAAAAAAAAAAGATAGCTTAATGTGTCTAGAGTTGTTTCTGAGTCCTTTAATCTATTCCATTGATCCTTGGGTTTTTTTGCCAGTACCACACCACACAGTACCACAGTTTTTTTTTTTTTTTTTTGCGGCACCGGGGATTGAACTCACAACCTCCCACCTGTCACACAGGCGCTTAACTGACTGAGCCAAACTTCCGGCCCTAGTTTTTTTGAGGCAGGGTCACACTGTGTAGCTCAGGCCGGCCTTGCACTTGCATTGTAGCCCAAGCCAGCCTCGAACTCACAACGCTCCGCCTACCTCAGCGTCCCAAGTGCTGGGATTAAAGGCGTGCACCACCGCGCCTGACTTTCTCTATTATTTAAAAATGAATGAGTAATAAAGACACTACCAAACAAAAAAGAATTTGCCACTACCAAACCTGTCCTGCAAAAACTGCTAAATAGTTCTTTAAATTGAAAGATGCTAAGAAGAAACACCAGAAGACAACATAATGAGAAGAGAATTCAAATTCAGAATGCTTCAATAGTTTGAACATGGTTGTAAACCATTCTTTTATCATGAAGACTGAAAAACAGCCTAAAATACTACCTTAATATGTGAAGAAATTTGCAATATAGAAGCATCAAAAAGGGAGGCAGAGGTAGGAGGATCATTAAAAGTTCGAGACGAGCCTGGGCTACAGAGTGAGCTCAAGGCCAGCCTGAACTACATGGCAAGACCCTGGGTCTTGGTTACTTTTCTCTCATTGAGACAAAATACCTGATGCCCAAAGTGAAGCAAGAAAAGGTTTATTTAGCTTACAGTTTTTGGAGGTTTCAGTCCATACTCAGCTGGCTCCAAGGCAGGGTGGTGTGATTTGACGGGCAGCCGTTCATGGCAGCCGCAAGCAACAAGAGTGAAAGGGGAAAAACAGGCAGGCCTCCTTCCCTCCCTTACGTTGTATGCTGGCTGCCCGCCGTGGGCAGGTGCAGCACTCACACCACCAATCCCAGTGCTGGACAGTGAACCAATCACAAATGGTAGACTCAGCAGCCTCCATGACTGCATGATCATTGGCAGGCGGTGGGGTGGGGGGCTCTGAACACAAACCCTAAAAAGACTGAAAAAAAAAAATAAAAAAGACATGAAAATTTTTAAATGGGGAAGGCACGGAACGCAACTAGAACTTTTATTAGTATCATGTCTTTTTCTATCTTTTCAGTCACTGTTAAGTTGCTTCCACTTCAGTGTAGTTTTCTATAATCAAAAGATTTTTTTTTATAAGCCTCATGGTAACCACAAAGCAGAAGTTATTCTAGACACACCGAGACTCAAAAGGGAATCAAAACACACTACAGGAACTCACTGACTTAGAGAATATAAGTGTGACTCGTTTGTAAGTCCAACAAAGTCTTACATGGGTAAGACTTGCCACATTGCCCTCCCCAGACCCAACTGTGATCGTGCTTACTTAGAAGCAATGCTGGCTGTAGAGGTGACTTCCCTAAACTGGCTTTCAGTTTAATTAGTGAATCTGGCTGAGGCTGTGTACACACCTTCATGTAAGTGGGCGGCTGATGATGGACCAGCACTGTTTGTTACCAACAGCCGTGGTTGAGCTCAGATGAGCTGTGATACCATGGGGCTAAGATATGAGATGAGTCTCCACTGAAGCCTGCATGACTCCAGAGGAAAGTTCCTTTCCAGAATTGGCTACAAAGCAGGTTACTTGTTAACCATAACCTAAATCTGGCTGTTTTTATCCCTTCCACAATAATGATTTGTCCCCTCTGTTACAAGCCTTACCAGCCTTGCCACTTGTCCAGCACATCCAACTTCAATTCCCTCATCATTTTCCTCATTGAATAAATACCAAGGTTCGGGGTGCCTCGTGGTCTTCTGTTCCCCACAAACAACTGGTCATCCCAGGTCCCTGCTGCACCCCCATTTTGTCTCTTGCTATTTCTTCATGCTGTGTGCCATAATTCTGAACAGGAGATTGGAAGCCACTTCAAGGGTGTCCGATACCTACACACCTTTGACACAAATACAGTAAGTCCCTGACTTATGAACATTCGAAATGCAAACTTTCACAATGTGAAGCATAAAAAAAACCCAAATGTGAGGTCTGTTCAAATCTGCGAAAGTTCACAACTCAAATGTTCCTAACTTAGGGACTTACTGTGCTACAGAAAGCTACTTAACTACAAAAGAACACTACAAGAGGGATAAAGAAACAACTAGAAAACAGAATGACAGTAGTAAAGCCTCAATTACCTTAAAAATAAATGGGTTAAATTATCTGATTAAATGACAAACATCATAGATTAAAACAAATGAATAGAAGACCCAACTGAATGCTTCTTACAAAAAAATTCACTTTACGTCTAAGGACATACATATACTGAAAGTGAAGAAATGAAAAAAGATACCCCATGACAACATGATCAAAAAGAAAACAGGAAATAGAAAGTAGGAGCTTCAGCTCAACAGCATAAGCGACTGCTTGGCAAATACAAGGTTGTGAGTTCAATCCCCGGTACGAAAAAGAAGAAAAAACAAAAACAGGAGTAGCATACTTAGATAAAACAGACGTATGGCTTGTGTCCAGATGTCCCCCCAAAGCCCCATGCAGTCCATAGGTGAGGCTTTTTCAGAGGGGGCTGAATAGAGTGTGATGCTGGGATTAATGGTGTGTGATGACTAAATCAGTCCACTGATTGGTTTGGCACTGCTTTAAGCCTAGTAGTCTAGATAGAATATAAAAAGGGAAAGAAGGAAGCTGCTAAGGTCACTTGTTGGTTTTCTTGCTTTGCTATCTTCTGCCCTCTATGGACTGTTTCTCCTCTGTGATACTTGTCTGCTGTGCCACCTTATCTGGAAACCAGCCCATGAAAGACAAACTTCTACACATTAAGCCAAATAAACCTCCCTTAATTTTGGGTGTCAGGTATTTTGTCTCAACAACGAGAAAAGTAACTAAGACAATAGACTTTAAGTCAAAAGTAATAGGACAAATTACATATATTATGTAATTATATGTAATTGTAAATGTATATAATTATATAAATTATCTTCAATACCAATACTAAATAAAAAACATTAATAGATCTAAAGGGAGAAATAGCAATACAGTAAGAGTAGAGGACTTTATTACCTTATTTTTGGCAATTTATAGATCATCAGAAGTCAACAAATAGAGTTAAGCTGGGTGTGGTGGCACACGCCTTTAATCCCAGTACTCAGGAGGCTGAGGTAGGAGGAGTGTTGTGAGTTCGAGGCCGGCTTGGGCTACAATGCAAGTGCAAGGCTGGCCTGAGCTACATAGTGCGACCCTGCCTCAAAAAAACCAGGGCCGGGAATTTGGCTCAGTGGCTTAAGCGCCTACCCTGGCAGGTGCAAGGTTGTGAGTTCCATCCCCAGTGCCGCAAAAAAAAAATAAAAATAAAAAAAATAAAAATAAAAAATAGGGTTAAACTGTACCTTAGACTAAATGGATGTAACAAACATCAGTAGAGCCAGGCGTGGTGGCATATGCCTTTAATCCTAGCACTCGGGAGGCTGAGGCAGGAGAATCACTATAAATGCGAGACCAGCCTGGACTATAAAGTGAGTTCAAGGCCAGCCTGAACTGCATAGTAAGACCCTGTCTCAAAAAATAGGGTTGAGGATTTAGCTCAGTGACCTAAGCACCTGCCTGGCAGGCGCAAGTTTGTGAGTTTGATTGCTGGTACCAAAACAACAACAACAACAACAACAAAAAACAACCAATAGAATATTCCATCTAACAACTGTAGAACTTTTTTTTTTCTTTCTCAGTGAATGATTTCCAGGGTAGATCTTATGGGAGGCCAGAAATCTTAGGCTGGGCATTGTGGCACATGTCTGTAATCCTGGCACTTAGGAGGCTGAGGTAAGAGGATTGCTGTGCATTTGAGACCAGCCTGGACTACAAAGTGATTTGAAGGCCAGCCTGAAATACATAATGAAACCCTGTCTCAAAAAGATGAAAAATAAATCTCAATAAATTTTTTAAAAATTGAAATCATTATCTTTTCCAACCACAGTGAAATAAAACTAGAAATCAATAAAGAAAACACTTGGAAACTATTACAAATGCATGGAAACTGAACAGTGTACTTCCAAACAACCAAAGAATGAAGAAAGAAAATTTTTCATGAAACCAAACAAAATTATACTGTACCAAAACCAATGGGACACAGCAAAAGGAGCACTAACAGGAAGTCTATAGCAGTTTATGTTTTTAAAAAATCACCTCAAATGAATAACATGTAGCTGCACTTTGAGGAATTGCAAAAACAAGAACAAACCCGAACAGCAGTAATAAAGAAGTAATAAACAACAGGAGTAAATGAAGTAGAGACTAAAAAGAACACAAGAAATCAATAAAATGAAGAGCTGGTTTTTCCAAAAGATAAACTCTTTTTTTTTTTTTTTTTTTGCGGCACTGGGGATTGAACTCACAGCCTTGCGCTTGCCAGGGCAGGCGCTTAAGCCGCTAAGCCAAACTCCCCAGCCCTGGTTTTTTGAGGCAGGGTCGCACTATGTAGCTCAGGCCGGCCTTGTGCTCGAGTTGTAGCCCAAGCCGGCCTCGAACTCACAACGCTCCACCTACCTCAGCCTCCCGAGTGCTGGGATTAAAGGCGTGCGCCACCTCCAAAAGATAAACTCTTTAAGGGGAAAAAAGCCTTCAAAGGCAGAATAAAGAAGAGAAATTGCAACTAACATCACAAAAATACTCATTAGAGATTATTATGAACTATGCATATTTAGTAAAAGAAGAAATGGGAACATTCCTGGACACATGCACCTCACCAATGTTCAATCATGAAGAAATAGAAAATCTGAACAAATTAAATATAAGTATACAAATATATATACAGGGGAGAGAGAGATATTGTGTCAGTGATAAGAAAAATTCCCCCATCCAAGAAAAACCCAGGACCAGATGGTTTCACTCTTGACCTCCACCTCCCCTCTCACAGTATTGGGGATTGAACCTAGGGGCTTCACACTGAGCCCCTTTTACATATTTGGGTCTCACTAAGTCGCCCAGGCAGAGCTTGAATGTGTGACCCTTCTGCCTTAGCTTTCCAGACTGCTGGGATTACAGGTACACGCCACCATGCTTAATTCCACCAGACATTTAAAGAACTAATATCAATGATTAAATTTCAAAAATCAAAGAGGAGGGAATTCTCCAAGCTTATTCTACAAGCCCAGCATTAGAGTCAGGCACAGTGGTTCATGCCTGTAATCTCAGTACTTGAGAGGCTGAAGCAGGAGGATTACCATGAATTTGAGGCCAGCCTGGGCTACATAGTGAGTTCAAGTCCACCCTGAACTACATAGCAAGATCGTGCCTCAAAAAGCGAAACAAAACAAAACAGTATTTCCCTGATTTTTTTGTTTGTTTTTTGAGACAGGGTCTTGCTGTATAGTTCAGGCCTCGAACTCATGGCAATTCTCCTGCCTCAGGCTCCCAAGTGCTGGGATTACAGGTGTGAGCCAATCCTGATATTTAAAAATGCAAGAACAGCAAAGAAAGTCATTGGCCAATATCTTTGATGAATATAGATGAGAAAACCCTCAAGCCAGGTCAAACAGCACATTGGAAAAAATTTTCATAATCAAGTGGAATTTATCCCAGGAATGCAAGGATGGTTCAACATAAGCAAGTCATTAAATTTGATATAGCACATCAACTGAATGAATTACAAAAACCATATAATTATCACAATGTAAAAAAGACACTTGATGAATTCAACATCCCTGTATGATAAAAACTTTGAACAGATTAGCTATGTACTATGACCTCTTGAAGTCCATATATAACAAGCCCACAGCTAGCATATCAAATGGGGAAATGTGAGCATTCTCTCAAGGTCTGAAATAAGATAAGGATGTCCATCTCTATAACTTTTATTCAGCCTAGTACTGGAAGTACTAACCAGGGCAGTCGAGAAAGGAAATAACATCCAGTGAAACAAGGAGGAAATAAAACTGTCAAATGTTGGCAGACAACATGATCTTTCATATTATAGACCTCCCAATACTCCACCCAAAAGAGAATTAAAAAAATTCAACAAAATTACAGTATAGAAAATATAAAAATCTGTAGCTGAGAAAGAGATCAAGAAAGGTATCTCATTTACAATAGCTACCAAAAAAATAGCAATAAATTTAACCAAAAAATCTAGTGAAAACTATAAAACATTGATGAAAGACATTGAAGAGAACACACACACAAGATCCACATTAATGGATTAGAAGGACAAATGTTAAGACACTCTTGTTATCTAAATTGATCTAGATTCAATGCAGTCACTATCAGAATCAATGACATTCTTCAGAAATCAGAAAGTTACCTTAAGTGGACGCAATTTCGGTGTTTCGCTATGACAAAAATGGCTTCAAAGGTATTCACAACAAAAAATGTTAAGACACACTTTTGTGCTTGTTGGAGACCACAGATTATAAATTGAGGCTAGGGTCTGGGGGTCTTCATGGTCCTCTGATGCTGTCACAGTCCAGGGCAACATTACATTAGCATAAGGTCAGTGCTGCCCTCTTGAGTCCTCAGACTGACCCTCAGCACCTAAGGTCTGCCACTCTCTGAGTCAACCAATACTCCCTCTGATTATCGTGTGCACCCAATAAATAGTGGCTACTCAGAGTGTCACTGTCTTTGCCTGTCTTGAGGCACTGACCACTCCCCCTCCAGCTTCCCTTTTATGAATTACTAAATTTGTTTCTGTTTTTTTTTTTTTCTTCATTCTTCGCTCTACTCCTCATACAGGCAGTTGGGGATCCTGGCCAGGTCCCTGATAGTACTTCTGAATAATAATTGCAAACTTTGAAACTCTGCATTAGAGTAATTTACGTAACTGCCCTAAGCCAAAATATAATTATCCATAAGCAGAGAAGAGCTTCTTTGAAGATTTACAGTAAAATACCAACACAAAAATTTGTTTTGCTGGGGATATAGCTCAGTGGCACGGTGCCTGCCTGGTGAGTGCAAGGTTGTGAGTTCAATTCCCAGTACAAAAAAACATTTTTGTTTCAAAAAACAAAGAATGTGCTGAGCATTGTGGTGCATACCTGTAATTCCAGCACTCTGGGAAGCTGAGGTAGGAGGATTCCAGTGGTACCACCCTGAGGATCAAGCTTTGAATTGAACTTCCAATGGACATTGTACAAATAATCTCAATGGCAGTTGTTCAGGAATCTAAATAGTGTGGCCAGGTCCAAGTGGAGGGACCCAGCAAAAGGGAAACTGACCGAAATAAGAAGGCAGGTTGTTGGGAAAATCTGAAAAGATCCACAAGGTTTGAAGTATAATACTTTTATTATTCCCCAGGATTTCAAGTAAGGTTTCTAAGTAATTATAGGTTGATTATTTTAATATTGTAGATACCCTAATATAGGATCTGAGAGACAGTATAGTGAATGCCTGAGCACAGGATGTTTGAATAATGGGAAAGTATTTTTATTACTGGAAAAGTCCATTGAAAAAATAGTATGTGGTTTATAATGCAGTTCTCTTGTGACTAGGGGAACAGAGAGTCTCTCCCTAAGACAATCATATAATGTGTATTCCTTTGGATATGACTTCTCTTCTTTAGCATTTTTTCAAGATTCATCATGTAATTTATGAATTGTTTTTCTTACTCATTTAGTGTTTTTTGTTTGTTTGTTTGTTTTTGTCTTTTTGAGACAGGTTTTTACTATGCAGGTCAGGCTGGTCTTGAACTCACTTTGTAGCCCAGGTTGACCTTAAACTCACAGCAATCCTCCTGCCTCAGCCTCCCGAGTACTGTGATTACAGGTGTGTGCCACCACACCCAGCTACTCATTTGGTTCTTAAGATGAATGTTGCCATATGTATTTTTATGTAATTCCTTCTGTGGATATATGTGTTCATTTCTCTAGCAGAAATTGATGAATGGACTTGCTAGGTCATATGGTTTTTTATAACTTTCTAAGACACTGTCAGAGTCTTCCAAAGTACTTGTATCATTTTATATTCCTAACAGCAATATATTTAATTCTAGTTCATCTTCACCAACACTTGATATTTTCTTTCTTCTTGACTGTAGCCATTCTATTGGAGTGTTGTGGTATCTGATACATTTAACTTGCATTTCCATAATCATTAGTGATTTTAAGACTTTTATCTAATTTTTAGCCATTTAAGTGTTCTTTGTATCTTCTTTTGGTGAAATGTTTGTCACAGATTTTGGCCATTTTTCAGTGGCTTATCTTTTTATTATTTTTGATAAACTTTATTTTAAAAATTTTTATTTATGTTTGAAATACATAATGACTACCTTCATTGTGGGAATTTGGTATGCACATGACACATCTTAGTGTCTCTCCTGTGTTCTCTTCCCTTCCTTTCTCCTCCTGCCCTTTCCCCTCCTTCCACTGCTTCATCCCTTTCCTACATGCAGTAGATCGATCTCCCCGTTTTATTTTACTCTAAAAACTTTGAAATTTTCATGTGAGTGAAACCACATAGTATTTAAGCTTGTGTGTCTGATTTATTTCACTTAATATTATGTTTTCAAGGTGCATCTGTTTTTATTTTTTTATTTTTTAAAATTTTTTTTAAAAATTAATTTTTTTTTATTTTAAAGATACTAATATCCAACAAAACATAATAGAACAAAGTCAATCAAAACAAAGCAGTAGAACTGGTACAGAACTTCAAAGAAAGACACCAGGAAAACAACAGCCACCACAGCATACCTTGTTACTTTCAGAATAGTTGACCATTCCATCGGGTATTGTAAAATCAAACCAAAAACAAAACCAATAAAAACAGAGTATGAAATAAAGCAAAAAAAAAAAAAAAAAAAAAAAAAAAAAAAAAAAAAAAAAAAAAAAAAAAAAAAAAAAAAAAAAAAAAAAAAAAAAAAAAAAAAAAAAAAAAAAAAAAAAAAAAAAAAAAAAAAAAAAAAAAAAAAAAAAAACCTTAATCAGAGTAAAGCAAAACAATGAGAACAACATTGGGCCTCAAAGACAAGACAGAGAAGAATCCCCCATATTTGCTACATTGCATAGTATCATCTTCCCAAGAGATGCTCAGACTGCTGGCTCCAGGCCTACAAAAATCAACTGAACAATACAAGCATTTAGTTGCTCTATGTACCGTAGTTGCTATCAATTCAGCCAGTCCTCTGAACCAGCAGGTTGCTTGGGGCGGGGGGGTGCGGGGGCCGGGATCCTTGATACTTAGCCCGCGCCTAGGAGAGGCACAGCTCTCTCCTCCTGGAGTCCGCGCTGGTCACAGCACTCACCAGGAAGGCAGGCTAGGTTGTCTTATGGTCGGAGCCTCCCTGCCCAACCGCATCTGTTTTTAAAAAATGACTCAAATTTATCTCTTTGTAGCTGACTAGTATTCCATTGTGTATAAATGCCGTATTTTCTTTATCCATTTGTCTTTTTGTTTGTTTGTTTTTGAGACAGAGCCTCACTGTATTGTTCAGTCTGGCCTTGAACTCACTATATAGCCCAGCTGGCCTCAAACTCACAGCAATTCTCCTGCCTCAGCCTCCCAAAAGCTGGGTCTACAGGTGTGTGCCACCATGCCAGGCTTTATCCAATCATCTTTTGATGGACATACAGACAGCTTCCAAGATTTAGCTATTATGAATGGTGCTGCTATACACAAGTATGTATGTATCATTGTAACACGATGTCTTTAACTCTTTCAGGAAGATATCCAATAGGGGAATAGCTGGATCACATGGAACTCCTATTTTTAATTTTTTGAGAAATCTCTATACTGATTTCCCTAGTGACTGTATTAGTTTACATTTCCACCAGGAGTGAAGAAGCGTTCCTTTTTTACCACAGCCTCTCCAGCTTCTGTCACCATTTGATTTCTTGATGATTTCCATTCTGTGTTTTAAAGTGGAATCTCAGTGTCATTTTAGTTTGCATTTGTCTAAAGGCCCGAGATGTTGAATATTTTTTCATGTACTTACTGTCCCTGTGTTTTTCTTCTTCTGAGAAGTATCTATTTTGTTGTACATGAGTGATTTTGACCCTGATATGTTGTAGACAGCTTCTTTTTTCATCACAGTTAATTGGAATTCTGTAAATCTTGCTTACCTGTATGTTGAGATTCTTCCTCATATTTGGGAACTTTTCTACTATGACTTATGTAAACAGATTTTTTATTCTATGTGTGCTGTCTTCTATTTTCTAATTCCATATAACCTTGGGTTAATCTTAGTATCATCTATTAGCTGTTGGATGAATTTTTATTGTTCTCTTATCAGTTTTCAGGCTTCTCTGAGTAATTCATCATGAATTTCCATTTTCTCCTCAGTTTATAAAATTCAGTAATTTCTGTTGTTAATATATTTTATAGGAGTTTTTGTCTCCTTTTCTGTTTGCCACCTTTTTGTGGAATCTATGTCTTTGGTAAATTTATTGGTCATGTTTTGAAGCATTTTGGTCAGCTCTTTCAATTTTTTATTTATTTTTTCCCATATTCATATCAGTCACTTTGTGTATGTTGAGTCTACCCTCTGTAGGATCACGTGTTTGAACTCACCGAGTGAGTGACCCTGAATGGGATCATTCAAGGTAAAGCACAAGTCTTCTCTTATTCTCTTTTTAAACAAATACACCTGCTATATTTGTCACATGAAAGGTAGGTAAGAGGTGGGGGAAAAACAGAGCTAGGTAAAATAAGGAAGAGGAAAGTGATTAAAATAATGAGGTCAGAATATTAAAAAGAGAAAGAAGAAGAAAGACTGAGAGCAGAAGGCAGGAAAAATGCTTGAAAAGAAAAATTTAAAAAGTAGAAAAATACAGGTATAAATAGTATTCCTATGTATAATGGCTTGTGTCTCGATGTCTCCCTACAGTTTCATGTGTTCATAGCCAGGGCTTTTCAGAGGTGGGTGGATCTAGAGTGGGGGATCCTGGGATGAAGGGTCCGGCGTAATTCTGGATGTCAGTGCTACCCGCCTAAGGGTGGGTAACCTGGGGAGAACACAGGAGACAGAAGGAAGATGCCAGTGTGACTTTTAGGTTATGGTTCATCTTCCTCCCCATGGATGTTCAGTTTTCCACTACCATTAAAAAAGGCTGTCCTCCTTCCAGGGGGTTAGGGTTACGCTTTTACCAAAAATCAGCTGGACAGATAAGGGATCTATGTCTGGGTTTTCTGTTCTCTTCCACTGATCTCTGTGTCTGTCCTGCCAAAACTATACTGCTCTCAGTCACTATAGCTTCATAGTAAACTCTCACTTTATTCGTTTTTGAAATTGTTTCAGCTATTGTAAATTCTATGGCTTTCCCACTTTATTTTAAATTATTTTATTACTTTACCTTATTTAATTAATTTTATTTTTTGAGATGGGATTTTTGCTATGTTGCCCAGGCCATTATTGAACTCTTGAGCTCTAGTGACTCTCCTGTCTCAGCCTCCTGAGTAGCTGGGACTATGGGCCTGCACCATTGTACCTGGATGCTTTTATATGTACATTTTAGAGTAAGCTTAACTGTGTCTACCAAAACTTTCCTGGTACTTTGATAGGAATTGTATTAAGCTTATGGATCACATCTCATAATTGACATCTTTATTATGTTGAGTATTTTAGTTCATAGCGATGGTATGTCAGCACTACCCTATCTTTTTTGTTTTAACCTTACAATGTCTTTTTTTTTTTTTTTTTTTTTCGGTACCAGGGATCAAACTTACAACCTTGCTCCTGCCAGACAGGCGCTTAAGCCACTGAGCCAAACTCCTGGCCCTAGTCTTTTTGAGGCAAGGTCGCACTATGTAGCTCAGATTGGCCTTGTGCTCGCGTTGTAGCCCAAGCTGGCCTGGAACTCACAACTCTCTGCCTACCTCAGCCTCCAGAGTGCTGGGATTAAAGGCGTGCACCACCACGCCCGGCTCTGTCTTTTGTTTTTAAAAGTTCTTTTTACCTTTTTAGGTTTTTGTAATTTCATGTGAATTTTAGAGCCAACTTTTTATTTTCTGCAAGACTTTCTTCTTGTCTTTTGATTAGAATTGTATTAAATCTATAGATAAGTTTGGGGAGAACTGACATCTTAATACTTTTCTAATGCATAAATAAGGTTCTTTTAAGTTCTTTAAGAATAGCTCTCAGCAATGTTTTGTAGTTTTGAGTCTCACAAATCTTTTATAATACTTATCCCTCAGATTTCTGTAATTATACATATCTTTTAAAATTTCATATTCTGAATTTTTAAGCAAAAATATTCCTTCTAAAGAGACAATTAATTTTTATATATTGATCTTGAGTTTTTACCTTATTAAACTTAATGAATTTCTTTAGATCATTGGATTCTCTATGTAAGTGATTATGCCATTTGTGAATAAAACATTTATCTTTCTCCTTGTCTATTGTAATGTATTTGTTTACTTATTTATGCTAATCCTACTGGATTCTAATTCAGTGCTGAAGAGAAATACTGATAGACATGGTGGGAGTGGATAGCCTTACGTTGTTTCTGATCTTCTGAGTTTCATTTACTGTGATGTTGACTATAGATTTAACAAATTGAGGATATTTTTCTATTCAAAGTTCACCAAAACTTCATAATAACCAGGAATGGATTACAATTTGTCCAGATTTTTTTTGTCTATTTAGAATATCATTTTTTCCTCTGTTATACTGTTAACATGTAGTGTGCCACTGAATGATTATTCAGTGTTAAATGGGCCTTGATTCCCATTGGTCATGATGTATTATCCTTTTTAAAAAAGTTCTTTTCTCAGGTCTTTTTTTTCATTCTTTATTTGCATTTTGATTTCTGTGTTTTCTATTGACCTGTCTTTTTTTTTTTTTTTTTTTTTTTTTTTTTTTTTTTTTTTTTTTTTTTTTTTTTTTTTTTTTTTTTTTTTTTTTTTTTTTTTTTTGGGTACCAGGCACTTAGGCCACTGAGCTAAATCCCTGACCCTATTTTTTGAGACAGGGTCTCACTATGCAGTTCAGGCTGGCCTTGAACTCACTTTGTAGCCCAGGCTGGTCTCGAACTCACAATGATCCTCCTGCCTCAGCCTCCCGAGTGCTGGGATTAAAGGCATGAGCCACCACGCCTGGCTCTGACCAGTCTTAAATTTATTAATTCTTTATTGTGTCTTGCTGGTGAGTCAGTCCATTGAAAGAATTCTTCTCTGATACACTTTTCATTTCTAGGATTTCCTTTAGCTTCTTTTTGGGAAAAAGTTTTCATGTGTCTGCTAAAATTCCTCGTTCTTCATGTTGCCTTCCTTTCCACTGGATTCTAGTGGAAATATCAACAGTTATTATTTTAAAGTTTCTCTTTGGTAATTATAGTATCTAGACCATCCCTGGATTCAGAGTTTTTCTTTATTGATAGTAACTGCGAGAGACTGCCATTGTCTCATACTTTCTTCTTCTTCTTTTTTTGTACTGGGTACTGGGGATCGAACTCACAACCTTGCACTTGTTAGGCAGGTGCTGTGCTGCTATGTCGCTGGCACCTCATACTTTTTGTAAGACCTGCAATATTTATTTTAGAGTTCTCTTAGTTCTCTCATCTGCCCCCAAACTTTAGCAGACACCGCACATGTACCTCAGCAGATTTGCTTTAGTATAATACCAGAATTCTAACCGGGCTCCTCTGCTTTCTTTTTTTCCCCTCATTTTTAAAAGCAATCCTAAGAGATATCTCTTTCAGCTCTACTCTCCTGGCTCCAGTCTTTCTTGGGAAAACTGTGTAAAAACCTACAGAAACAGTTACCTGGTGGCGCTAAGTTCTCGTTTCCTTTGAGATTCCTGAAGATTCTGAGCTAGTCTATATTCAACCTTCCAAACTTCTTACCTATAGGTGAAAATTCTTAACTAACCTAAGCTCTCTCTTTCTTCCTGCTGTTCTGTCTCTGATAAAATAAATGGAGTACCTTTTCTTTCAAGAAAATTTACCATTTCTGGCGTTTTAACTTAGAAGTTTTCTTGGGAACCTCAGCTTTATAAGGGTCTAAGCACTTTTTTGTTTGTTTGTGGCACCAGGGATCAAACTTACAACCTCACGTCAGCCAGGTAGGCGCTTAAACTCCCAGCTCTAGTTTTTTGAGGCAGGATCACACTATGTAGCTCAGGCCGGCCTTGTGCTCATGTTATAGGCCAAGCCGGCCTCAAACTCAGAATGCTCCGTCTACCTCAGCCCCCTGAGTGCTGGGATTAAAGGTGTGCACCACCACGCCCTGCTAACATTTGGTTTTTAAAAAAAGAACCATATTGTAAATTACCTGACTTTTGTTTTATTGTTGTTAGGGTAGGAAAGAAATTTTCTTGTGATGTTAAAGGACATTTTCCTGTGACATATTTCATCCTAAACAGAAATTCTCAGTGTCTTTTGAGTCCCAGTCACATGTGTCTCATCACCTTTTGTTAAACAACCCCTCCCCTGTCCTTAAACTGGGAAGATCTAACTTCATTTCACTGCAACCCCAAGTGTCCTGATTAATAAAGCAACAGGGAAAGTGCTGAAAAAGTACTACGCAGGAAGTGGCTCTGCCATCTGACAAATGCCTGTTTTTTTACGTGCATAATGGGATAAAATTCCCTGCCCTTTCGGTCTCACAGGTTTCTTGGGAGATCCTTCTAGAACAATGGATGTGATTGAATTCTGTAAAATGTACATTGGCCAATATTGCTAAGATAAAGTTCTTTTCCCTGCCTCGATATGTACAGAACTCAGCTTTTCTTTCCTCTGGTACCTGCATCTTCTGGTTTGGGCCCACTTTTTCTCATCTGGAGCTTATCTGTACTAAATACCCTGCCTGCACACTGTGGGCATGTGTGTTGTCCCTAACATAAAGATGGTCTATGGATTCCTGACTCTGGCTCATACTAGCTGTGTGATATGAGAAAAATAATACAACAGCATAAACCTCAGGGGCTTTTAAAAATTATAAACTGGAGATTAAATGGCATAGAACCCCATACAGTTGTTATGAAAACTAAATTCTGTGTTTGTGATTGTGTGCTTGGTATGCTAGAAGTGGCTTGGCTAAGGCTAGAGTCTAAGGTCAGTCACACAGAGGGATGGGTCCGAAGCACTGAATTCTGAGGCCTCTGAATAGCTTTCCTAGACTCTCTGCCCCCTGTTAGCTACACATTCCAATACACCATGCTTTTGAGGTCTCTCTTTTGTCCCCAAACCTTGTGTTCTCAATGCTGGGGATCCTATACTACTCCAGATTAATTAGCATTCAAAACCCCTGACAATTCTGGACAAAACTTACCTATCAAATGTTAATATGCTCAGTCCGTGCATGCTGTACCTGGCATGATGAGCATGGTGTGGTATAGAGAACAGCTATCTGTTTTGTAGGCTGTTTGCTACATGAAAGGTGGGAATGAAAATGAGGGTGAAATATTATTTCCAGCTGGACAGTGCACATGTTGAGTGCAGGGCTAAGTGCAGTTCTTGTTCAGTACATAATGGGCAATCCCTGAAAGTGACCTGAGAGGTGGAGGAATGGCTACCTCTGCCAGGCGTCGCAGACTATCTCAGAGGTCAGTCGCTCACTGTTGGGAAGTCTCTCAGAACGCCTGTCCCCCACTGTTCCAGCCCACAGCCGTCTAGCCACTGTGATGCAGGTCTGAGAAAGACGTGCAAGAAGCCTCGGCATACAGTGCATCTGCAAGGCCTCATCTTATCTTGCTTATCCACAAAGAAATCTCTCTCTGCTACAGTTTCCTTAGTTGTGAAATAGAGGTAACAACTCCTGCTTCAGAGGAATGCTGGGTGGATTAAATGAGATCATGAAGGAAAAGCACAGAGTAGAGTGCCTGGTGTGAAGCAAGCTCCTGACGAAGGTCTGCTTTGGCTGTCAAAGACAGTGTGGTCAGAGCTACATATTAGCCCCTCTCCACTTACCCAGTCTTGTCCAATTCGTGGGCTTTGACTGAGGTGTAGCCTCTCAGTTTATGTCTTCAGGAAAACACAGATAATTCGTGATCGCAGAACAAGGATGACCGGTGGCTCAGCTGTCCAACACAGTTGGGGGCACATGGGAAGACGCTTCCCTTCCTTCTCAGGGAGCCAGCCCGGTGCAGAGGAAGAAACAGGAGAGTCACATGACTTCCACTTGCAGTTCTACTTCTCACCCAAAGGGGTCCTTCCTCTTCTCTCAGTACCAGTTCCTGCACTGAAACTGAGCTGAAGTAAGGGCCCGGGAGAGAAAATAGGCGAAGTGCTGCATGCCGGCTGCTACCACTAGCTCCTGGCAGGAACCGCCTCTCCCCCGGTGCCCCGTGAGATGCCACGGAGGGAGGAGCAATCAGTGATCAGTGGCTGCCTCGCTGATGTCAGGGCTTTGGTGTGATCCATCCCTCTGGGACTGGCTCTGCTGTGATGGGTGTTTGGTCTTCCATGGTGCACGCGCGAGAGAGAAAAGAGAAGAGAAGAGAAGCGAAGCGAAGCGAAGCGAAGCGAAGAGAAGAGAAGAGAAGAGAAAAGAAGAGAAGCGAAGCGAAGCAAAAAGAGGAGGGAGAACAGAAGGATAGAGGGAGAGACAGGGAGCGCAGAGGAGGAAAGGCTTTTATTGAGGACACAGCAGGACTGCTAGAGAGAGGCAGGTACCCTCTGGAAGCTTCGAGAAAGAATCGCAGGCTTTATTTGGAATTTGACAAGGGGCGGAGTTAAAGGGGCGGGCAGAATGACGTACTGACAGCTGACTGGAGGAGTCTTTGCCAGTGCGAAGAGCTGGCGGTTTGACTCGTGGCCTGGAGAGAAGAACGCTGGGAGGCGCTGTCCAGCGCCAAAGGGGGCCCGCACCTGGGGAAAAACCTGTCAGTGGGGAAGCAGTGCTTCTGCGACATCGGCCTCGGGGTGCCAGGTAGTTGTCCATTTCGGAGTGAAGTCAGCAGCACCTGCGCCCTGGCTCTGTGTTCAGGCACTGTCCAGTAGAAATACAGTTGAGCCGCATCTATAAACCTTCTGGTATTCAATTAAAAGGTAGAAAGAAAGCAGGTGAAAATAATTTTTAATATATTTAACAAGTATATACAGGATAATAGTTTCAATATAGAATCAACATTAAGACACGAGTTATTTTTATTTTTTCCATACTAAATTTCCACAATCTCATGTGTTTTGCATTAAAAATAAGCTTACTTAGGACTAGTCAATTCACCCTTTTAAAATCTTTTTTTTTTTTTTTTTTTTTCCGGCACCAGGGATCAAACTCACAACCTCGCACCTGCCAGGGCAGGTGCTTAAGCCACTGAACCAAACTCCCAGTCCTGGTTTTTTGAGGCAGGAAAACACTATGTAGCTCAGGCCAGCCTTGCGCTGGCATTGTAGCCCAAGCCGGCCTCGAACTCACAACACTCCTCCTACCTCAGCCTCCCGAGTGCTGGGATTAAAGGCGTGCGCCACCATGCCCGGCTTTAAAATCATTTAAAATTTTATTTACTGACTTTGTGGTACTAGGGATTGAACCCAGGACCTCTGCCTAAAGTACATCACCGGCCCCATTATAGTTATTTTTAATTTTGAGGAATAGTCTAAGTCGCTAAATTGCCCAGACTGGGGTCAACCTTGAGATCCTAGTGTTTCAGCTTCCCGGGGTCCCAGAATTACAGGGCTGTGCCATCATGTCTAGCTACATTTTTAGCGCAGAATAGCAATTATGTGGCCAACAGCCTCTATCGGAAAGATCTAGTGTCTTAGACCCTGTGAACAGAGCCATGCTGCCATCTGGTGGTGGCTTCTTCAAATAGCGCCCCAGGCACCCACAGAGGGCCTGGAACTACAGCTTATATCCTTCCTGCTCGTAGCTGCCTTCAAGTGAGAACACAGTGAGCCAAGGTTATCTACGGAGCTCTGGGATTTAGAAGTGAGAAGTCCTTAGGAATTAGGGAGCTTTTCACAGACACGGAGGTGACAGGGCAAACGACCAGTGTGGTGCCATGGAATAAAAACACAGCTACCCTGAAGAGCAGACACCCTCCCCCGGGCCACCAGTTTCTCTTTCCTAGACATTGGCAATCATCTGAAAATAGCTTTTGTTTTTACTAAGTGTCTTAGTTACTTTTCACTGTTTGCTGAGACAAAATACCTGATGCCCAAAATTAGGGAAGGAAAGGTTTATTTCTTACAGTTCTCAGGTGTTTCAGTCCATACTCAGTTGGCTCCATGGCAGCATGGTGTGGTGGGGCCGCCATTCATGGCTGCTGCAAGGCATGAGTATAACTGTGTTATTGCTTATTTGATTTTTCATTTCTATTATTATTTTTTATATAGCTGGGTGCTCCCATTTTTGGTGCATATATATTTAAGTTTGTTATCTCTTCCTCTCAAAGTTTTCCCCTAACCAGTATGTAGTGACCTTTTTTTTTTTTTTTTCAGTACCGGGGATTGAACTCGCAACTTTGCACCTGCCAAACAGGCGCTCAAGCCACTGAGCCAAACTCCTGGCTTCTTTATCTCTTTTGATCATTTTTGGTTTGAAGTCCACATTGTCTGCAAACAGAATAGGTATCCCTGCTTTTTTGGGGGTTCCTGTTTCATGAAGTATTGTTTTCCACCCTTTGACTTTCAGTCTATGAATTTCCTTTTGGGTTAGATGGTTTTCTTGTATACAGCATATGGTTCAATGCTGTTTCTTGATCCATTCTGCCAGTCTGTTTCTTTTGATTGGTGAATTGAGGCCATTTACATTAATGGTTATAAGTGATATATATTGGCTTATTTTTGTCATGTTATCTTTCTGCTGTTGGTTCTTTACCTTTCCTCTCTGTTTGTTTGCCCTGCTTGGTGGTTTTTTTCTGTTGGTGTTCTTGAAGTCATAATTATTTTTCTGTCTATCTAGAATATCTTTCAGTATTCTTTGTAGGGTTGGTTTGGTGGTCATGAAGTTCTTCAGCTGTTCTCTGTCATGGAAATATCATTTCTCTAACAACTTTGAAGGATAGTTTTGCAGGATACATCAATCTGGGTTTAAAGTCATTTTCCTTTAGTATTTGAAATACTTCACTGCATGCTCTTCTTGACTTCATTGTGTTGAGAAGTCTGCTCTGATTTTTTTTTTTCTGCTCTGATTCTGATGGGCTTTTTTTTTTATAGGTGATTGTTTCTTTTCTCTAACAGCTTTTAATATTCTGTTCTTATGTTGAATTTCTGGGATGTTGATTATTATATGTCTGGGTGTAGATTTAGTTTGGTTATGGCTAATTGGAGTTCTATGTGCTTCATCTATCTGTATGTCAGTTTCCTCTCCCATGTTTGGGAAATTTTCAGCCATTACTTCTATAAAGTCTTTTTATATCATTTGTGTTGTCACCTTTTTCATTGATACCTATCAATCTTATATTGTTTTTCTTTGCATCATCTTGCAACTGTTGAATTGTTATTTCCTGATTCTTTGTTATTTTTAAAAATCTTTCTTTCTCTGTTCACTAGCTGCAATCTTGTCTTCAACGTCTGAAAGTCTATCTTCACATTCATTCAAGCAGTTTTTCCAGCTTTCAGTGGAATTTTTGATTTTCTGGATATCTCTTTGAATCTGTTTCATGCATTCTAATTCTTCCTTGTATTGTTCATTCAAGGTTTCCATCATTTTGCAGTGCTCCTCTATTTTTTCTAACTATGTCTTCTTTAGATGTGTTCAGCATTTCTTTCATTACATTTATCATTTCTTGTTTTACCTGGGAGATTATTTCTTATCTGAGTTCCTTTACAGCTTCATGGAGTTGTTTCTTTACTTCAGTTACTATTATTTCAGAAGTTTCAGGTGTGTGCCTTACACTTTCTTCTATGTCCATGTCTTCTAGGCTTGTTTGAGGTGGGTTGGAGGTTTGAGATTGCTCTTTCATTTTGTCATTTTCCTGTATTCCCCTGGGGCAGCCGAATGCAAAGTCTCAGTTGTTTCCTGGGTTGAAGATGGCTGTTCATACTGCAGGGAGTTTCCCCTGCTAAGTGGGGGTCATTAGGCATGCCTTACCAGGTCTCTAGTGGCACTCAGAGGCTCCCTGAATAGGGGGAGTACACTGCGTGGACCTTCAGAATGCCCCATGTGGCACACCGAAGCTCCGTGACTGCTTGGGGTCACCGGGCAGGGCCCTAGCAGGACCTGAGTGGTGCACCAAGGCTCCCCTACTGCTTGAGGTTGCTGGGCGGGGCCCTACCAGGTTCCAAGCAGAGTACCAAGGGTGCACAGCTAGGTGGAGTTTGCTACGCAGGCTTTCAGCTCGTGCCATGCGGCGCCTACAGGGAAATTTTATAGAGCAATACCTACATGGGTACAATGTGGGTTACAGCTATGATTAACCTCTAAGGATACAAATATAGTTGCTTAGGTAATAGTGATTCAATGGGGAAACAAGTCACATAACAAGGGTGCATGGAAAGAATGAAGACTTTCTCTAGAAATGATGGGTCTGGAGGTCTTGGTCACCCACCAGGGTGACTGATGTCTAGCTAAGCTTCACTAGGCTTTATGTTTGTCCTTTGAGGAGGTATACGGACCTGGTCATCTTGTCTTTATCTTGAGGCCTGGTCTCTGACAGATGTGTCTCTGGCCACAGTTGAGATGTGTTTCACATTTGTCCTTACTTTCTTGAGAGCCTAGACCTATCTGACTGTCTATACTATTTCTGCCTAGTTTAACTGTTTATAGTATTATCATCACCATAGTCATGAAACAGAACATCTCCATCACTTCAGGAAGTTGTCTTGTGGCCTTTAGCAGTTTAATTCCCTTAGTCCCACCTATGCCTGTGGCAGCTGCTAATCTGTTTTCTACATTTACAATGCTACTTTTTCCAGAAAAATCATATAAATGAGGTAAACATTTCTGAGTTGTTTTCCTTAGCATATGGATTATGATAAATGTTGCATGAGAGACCACTGAACAGATTTTTGTGTTAGGACCAAGACTGGTTTATTTTGTCCCAGTGGGGACAGGCTGAGATCACGGAAGATGTCAGCCCTGGCCAGAGGGGAGGCACAGTTTTACAGGGCTTGGTGGGGGGAGCTGTTCTCCAAAGCAGTTTGGAGGGTTAGGTGCCAGTGGTTGAGGTTCACAGAGTAGTCAGAACGACTGGAGCAGGCATGTAGATAAGGTCGGACTCTTTGTGGAAGAGACTGCACATGCTGTCCTGCTGTCATCTTTATGGCCTTCTCCTCTGTGTACCGAGGACAGCACAGGCCATTAGTAGATTCCTACTGTTTGCTGCTAGGGTCTCTTCTGGGTCAGGCATGATATGGATCAGGGCATTCATCCACATTGTTGCATACACTGTGTATCCCAGTAATACTTTTTAAATTGTCAGTAGTATTCTATATTATGGATGTACTGCAGTTTATGTGTTCACTAGTTGATAGACATTTGGATTTTTCTAGTTTTGCACTACTAGAAATAATACTTCTGTGAATCTTCAAGTACAGTCTTTAGCTTTCCTTTCCCCTAGGTACTGTAGATATTTAGAAATGAAATTGTTGTGTCATATGATAAATGAATATTTAACTTAATAAGAACTGCCATACTGTCTTCTACAGTAATGATACCATTTTGCATTTCCATTAGCAATTAGAGTTCCTGTTGCTTGGCACCATTATCAATTCTTTGTACAGCTGGTCTTTTTAATTTTAGTTGTTGTAGTGGGTATGCAGAATTTCATTATAGTCTAAACTTACTGATAACTATGTTGTATGACATTCATGTGCTGACTTGATATTTGTATGTATTCTGTGAAGAGCCTGCTCAAATCTTGTGTCCATTTTTTAATTAGACTACTTTCTTACTATCGAGGTAAAAGAGATCTTTATATGTTTTAGAAGCAAGGTGTTTGTCCAGATATATGCTTTCTAAGTATCTTGTGTTTGTGGCTTGGCTGTTTACTTTCTCATCAGTACTTGTGGCAATCAAATATTCCTGTTGCCTGGCTTTTCCTATTCTTAGCTTCACTACCATGGGGAAGACAGTCTTTCTCCTGTTCTGGGCTGTGGGTGTTGTCTGAGGCTATGTATTGCATTCACTGCTTCTTGTTCTCTTTGTTTCAAGGAATTTTCACATTTTTCAGTTTATTAATATAGTAATAGACTGTTTTTAGATATACATTTATAATTTTAAAAATTGATAAAAGTCATTGCCTAGAGACTATTAGGAACACCTCCATAGTAAAAAAGACGTATTTATCCTTGCTGCAGTGAGAGTATGTGCATCAGAGGGACTGTGGGGCGTCTCAGGACAGTACACAGAGGAAGGGGTTGAGTAGGATAGGTCTGGGAGCTGGAGCTGGTCATAGTGTTACCAGGTTCTGCGGTTCTGTAGACACTTTCTAGGGGCTCTTCTCAGATTCCCGGTGTCTTGAACAAAGAATTGGACGAGACACATGAAAAGGTAGTAAGGTTTTACATTAAAGGCGGGAAAAGAAGTATGCTCTGTCAAGTGAGTGGGCCAATGAGAAAGCTCACAGTGGCCACGAGGTTAATGACAGAGGTCTTGTGTATCCCCCATGCTTCAGGCCAACATCAGATCTAGGCTGTCCTATCAAAAATCTGATTTGATTTTGCACCACAAAAATGGAAGCAGGCACTTTCTGCTTTGTCCCAGATTCAGGAGTCTTGGAACACGCACCCATGGATAAGGGGAGGACATGAAGGACAATGTACATGCAGGATAATGTTGTCTACAAATATGGTTTCACCTCTTCCTTTCCAATTCAAATGACTTTTTTTTTTCTTATCTATAGCTCTGGCTAGAATTTCAAGTAAAGAGTTGAATAGCATCAGGGAAAGCAGGCACCCTTGCCTTGCACCTGACCTCAGAGGGAAACCATTTAGTCTTTCAGCACTGAATTTGGTATTGGTTATGGGCTTTTTATGAACATCTTTTACCCTGCTGAGAAATTTTGCCCCCAATTCCAGTGTTTTTTTTTAAACCTTTTTATCATGAAAGCATATTGGACTTTGTCAAATGCCCTGCCTTTTGCCTCAGTTGAAATGATCGTATTGTTTGTTCCTCATTCTATTAATGTAATATATTACACCGACTATTTTCTCATATTGAACTACCTTTCATTCATAAAGTAAATCTCACTTGGTCCTCATGAATAATCCTTTTATTATGCTGTCGCATTTTACTAATACTTTGTAGAGAATTTGTGTATCCATATTCTTAAGGGATATTATAGTCTGTAATTTCTGTGTGTGAAATGTTCGATTGGCTTTTTAATTAGAATAATGTACTTTTTTTAAAGAATGACTTAGGATTGTTCTCTTCTCAGTTTTGGAAGAGTTTGGGAAAGAGTGATATTAATCCTTTAAGTATCTGGTAGAATTCTCCAGTGAAACCATCTGGTCTAGGTTTTTCTTTGTTGAAAGGTTTTTAAAATTCCACGAGACTAGTTTGTTATGGGGCTATTCAAATTTTTCTATTTCTTCTTGAGTCAGTTTATACAATTTGTGTTTAAAGCTATTCTTCTATTCTTCTACAATTACTTTTAGATTGTCTAATTTGTTGGCATATAATTGTCCATAGTACTCTCTTGTAATCCTTGTCTCTGTAAGATCAATGGTTAAGTCTCTACTTTTCATTTTTGACATTAGTTATTTACATCTTTTCTTTGTTGATCTAACTAATGGCTAGTTAATCTGTTGATGTTTTCAAAGAGCCAACTTTTGTCTTTATTTTTCTCTACTAGTTTCTAATCTCATCCTGATGTCACTGAAGCAAGTATCTTGTATGATCTCTTTTAAAATCTATTGATAAGTATATTGTGGCTTAACATCTGGTGTAATCCTGGAGAGTGTCCTATATATGTTTGAGATGAAATTGTATTTTGCTATTATTAAGTGAGGTATTCTCTGTATGTGTTGGATTTAGTTGACTTATGTCATTGAAGTTCTTTATTTTACTTACCTTATGTCAAGTTGTTCTATTCATTATTGAGGTAGGATATTAATCCCTAACTATTATTATAGAACTGTCTCATTTCCCTTCAATTTTGTCAGCTTTTACTTTGTGCAGTTTTAGGGTTCATTATGTAGGGCAGGAGTATTTATAATAGTTAAATCTTCTTGCTCTCTTAAACCTATTAGTAATATATAACATCATTTTTTATCTATTATAATCTTTTTGATTTTCAAATCTGTTTTGTCTGATACTGGTATAGCCACTGCAACCTTTTTTGTACTATTTTTATGGAGTATCTTTTTTCATTCTTTTACTTTCAATCTGTTTATGTTAACTTACATGAGTGTTTTGTGGAAAATTCACAGATAATGTTTTTCTTGTAACCCATTCTGCCTACTGCTGTCTTGTGAAGAGTTTACCTGTTTATATGTAAAGTCATCGATACAGAGTGATTTCTTAGTTCTATCTTTATGCTATTTGTTCTCTATATGTTTTATGGATTTTATTTTATTCATTTTTTGTGGTACTAGAGATTGAACCTAGGGCCTTGTGTACACTAGGCCAGCAATGCATCACAGAACTTCTTCCCCATCCCTTTTCAACTTTTATTTTGAGACAAAGTCTTGCTAAGTTGCTTAGGCTGGCCTCCAACTTGTGATCATCCTGCCTTAGCTTCTTAAGTAGCTGGGATTTCTGGCGGGTACCGCTGAACTGGTACCAGTGTAACTTCTATACAGTGCAAGGAGTCTGCCCTTGTCCTGCTGCTGCCTTTTTTATATTTTCACTGTCACAATTTACATTTTTATGAACAATGCATCCAAAAATAGATGAATAATTTTTATGCTCCTATCCTTTAAATTGCATAGAAAATAAAATGTAGAGATCTGGTTGTTGTTGGTATGTGTATGCAGTACATGAAGACTACATTTCTTGTAGCGAGTTGGTGCACGTACATGACACATCTTAATTCTTTCTTTTATTCTCCCTTCTTTCCTTCCCCTACCTTCATCTCTTGGTTGCCTTCCCTTTTGCAAAAAAACCATATCCCTATGTCTTATTATCTTTTATTTTGTTTTTCATATATACATTGGGTTTCTCATATAAGAGAAATCATGCAATATTTAAACTTGCGTATTGTATCATTTATTTCGTTCAATATTATGGTCCCAAGGTACATCCATTTATCTGCAAATAACTCATTTATCCTTGTCTATGGCAGAGTCATACTCCATCATGTACAAATGCCACATTTTCTTTATCTATTCATCTATTGATGGATATATAGACTGCTTACAGGATTTTGCTATTATGAGTTTCATTGCTATAAACACAAATATGCACGTATTAAAGCAGAACTTAACTCTTTCTCTCTCTAGAAAATGTTCCCAGCTCAGGCAAGCAGCTCCTCAGGCAACCCCTCCCTCAGGAATGTGGACTTGTGCTTTCCTGTGCTTTTCTCACTGATAAGGGAGATACTTCAGGTAGTTTTCTCATGGGATCCCCCCTGCCCTTAGAGGGCAATACTGAGTACCAACAGCAATAAAACTAACAAATGGGGGTACAAGCAAGTGTCACAGCATCCTTAAATGCACCAAACGTTCTTTTCTGTCAAGGTGAAGATCGGATTAGCTTCCAGGATGACTGACTGCCTTTGTCTCACTTCTGTATCTCCACTTACTTGACATCACATATTGTATAAAAGGGGTCCTGTCCTTGGTTCGGGGCTCCACGTGGTTTTGAGCATTTCTAATGGCTGGGATGGTGCATCATTAAAATTGTCCTGAAAAATCCTTCCTGGTCTCTCCAGCTTCTTGGAATTCTGCAAAAATATCACTGTAATTTGATGCATTTGACACTTTTGGGGAGATATCAAGAGGGGGAATAGCCTGGTTAAGTGAAATTTCTGGTTTTAGTTTTTTGAGGAATCTCTATACTGATTTCCATAGTGGTTATACTAGTTTACATTCTGTCTTAGTTACTTTTCACTCGTTGCCGAGACAGACACCCAAAATTAGGGAAGAAAAGGTTTATTTCTTACAGTTCTTGGGGGGTTTCAGTCCATACTTAGTTGGCTCCAAGGGAGCATGGCATGGCGGGGCCACCATTCATGGCCACCACAAGCAGCAAGGCGCACCAACTGGGAAGAGAGAGAGAGCAAGAGAGGGAAGACACGCCTTTCTCCCACCCTTACACAGTATGTCAGCTCCACCCCTAGGCATGTGCAGCACTCACATCACCATTCCCAGGTAGACAACAAACCAATCATGAACGCCAGCCTCAGCCCTGTCCATGCCACAATTATAGGAGGTTTTGGGGGGACACAGCACCAACCACACTATAACACATTCCCACCAACAAAGCAAAAGGTTCCTTTTTCCTTGTAGTCTCATCAGCATTTGTGATTTCTTGGTGATAGCTATCCTTTCTGAAGTCAGGTAGAAGAAGCTTAGTGTTGTTTTAACTTGCATTTCTCTAATGGCTAGAGATGGTCAACATCATTCATGTATTTATTGGTCAATTGTACTTCTCCTAAGAAGTATGTATTTCAGATGCCCAGTTTTGGTTGGGCCTTTTATTGTGAGGAGTATAATATTTTTTAGTTCTTTACATTCTATTTTATTTTATTTTATTTATTTTTTTGCAGCACCGGGGATTGAACTCACAACCTCGCACCTGCCTGACAGGCATGTAAGCTGCTAAGCCAAACTCCTGGCCCTGGTTTTTTGAGGCAAGGTCACACTGTGTGGCTCAGGCTGGCCTTGCGCTGGCGTTGTAGCCCAAGCCGGCCTTGAACTCACAATGCTCCTCCTACCCCAGCCTCCCAAGTGCTGGTTCTTTATACATTTTAGATATTAGTCCTCTGTCCAAAGAATAGCTGGCAAAAACTTTCCTGTTATGTAGGTTGCATCTTCACTCTGTTGGTTATTTCCTTCACTTTGTAGAAAATTTAAATCTGGTATGATTCTATTTGATGATTTTTGGTGCTATTTCTTGTGCAATTGGTGGTCTGTCCAGAAATTCCATGGCCACCTCTATGTCTTCAAGAGTTTTACTCATTTTATCTTTCAGCAGGCTAAGTGTTTCTGTATTTTTTAAGTTTTTTTTTTTTTTTTTTTGGCGGCACCGGGGATTGAACTCACAACCTCGCGCCTGCCAGACAGGTGCTTAAGCTGCTGAGCCAAACTCCCAGCCCTGGTTTTTTGAGGCAGGGTCGCACTGTGTAGCTCAGGCTGGCCTTGCGCTCAGGTTGTAGCCCAAGCTGGCCTCAAACTCACAATGCTCCACCTACCTCAGCCTCCTGAGTGCTGGGATTAAAGGCGTGCGCCACCACGCCTGGCTAAAATTTTTATTTTAAAGATAGTAAAATCCAACAAAACAAAACAGAACAAAGTCAATCAAAACAAAGCAGTAAAATTGGTACAGAACTTCAAAGCAGGATACTAGGAAAACAATAGCTACCAAAGTACACCTTGTTATCTTCACAATAGTTGTCCATTTCATCAGGTATAGCAAAATCAAACCAAAAAAAAAAACAGAATAAAGCCAATCAATTCAATATTACACAGAATATTGAATAAAGCAAAACAGTTAATCAGAATAAAGCAAAACAGAACAATATTGGATTTCAAAGATAAGATAGAGGGAAATCTCCCATATTTGCTACATTGCATACTGTTATCCTCCCAAGAGATGCTCAGACTGCCAGCCCCAGGTCTGCAAAATCAACTGAACAATACAAGCATTTAGTTGCGTTATGTATCTTAGTTGCTATCAACTTAGCTGGTCCTCCAAACCAGCAGGTTGCTTATGGGGGGGGGGGGCGTTGGTTCTCAGCCCATGTGCTGGTAGGTTCACAGGAGGTGCTGACTTTTCTCTTCCTGGAACCCATTGTGCTGCTTACCAGGAAAGCTGGCTAGCTGTCTTCTTGTTCCCAGTCCCAGCATGGAGGGTTCTCAGGAGGCACTGATTTTTCTCTTCCTGGAATCTGTGCCACTTGCGCCATTTACTAGGAAGGCTGGCTAGCTGTCTTCTTGCTGGATCCTCCAAGACCCAGCATGGTGGGTTCTCAGGAGGCCCTGATTTTTCTCTTCTTGGAATCTGTGCCGCTTGTGCCACTTACCAGGAAGGCTGGCTAACTGTCTTCTTCTTGGATTCTCCCAGACCCAGCATGGCAGATTCTTGGGAGGTGCTGACTTTTCTTTTTCTGGAACCTGCTGCGCCACTTACCAGGAAGGCTGGCTAGTTGTCTTCTTGTTGAATCCTCCCAGACCTAGCATGGCGGGTTCTCAGGAGGGGCTGATTTTTCTCTCAACACCCTTAGATACATATGAAATTTTCCTCAAGTTTTTATGTTGAGTATACAGATACTCAGAACACACAATATTTATAACTACTTACAACACACCATTAACTGCTCCAAAAACATTACACATATTAACTTTAATCTTCACAATCCAGTAGAGTTAGTACTATTACTATGGTTTTGCAGAGAAGTGAGATCTAGAGAGGTTAAGGTGTGTACCAAAGGTCACAGAAGTCACAAGTTTAAACCTGAAGCCTTATTCTGCCAACTGGTCCTGCACAATTGGCCCAGGCTTCCCCCTCAAGGACCTTGCCAGCCACTGATAGCTGAACACAGAGAAAACACAATAAAAGATGTGATCCTTCAGATACCTCTCCCAAGGATGAAGCTGCTATATCTTTCAATGTCTGTTGTGGTTTGGTTTAAGAATACCCTCCAAAGGCCTCATGCACTTGTGAGCAGGGCTTGTGGAAGGTGAATGACTCACAGGAGAAGTATAACTGACTTCTTGTTAGGAGATGGGGACTTATCAGAGGATGCAGGTCACTAGGGGTATGCCACATGGTGCCAAATCTTCCAAGATTTTCTATGAAATCTTACTGCTATGTCACCTAACCCAATAAATGCTTGAATTTTAAATGTCTGCAAAACAGCATCATGTGAATGACAGCAAGATCTGACAACAATGCAAGAAGAATCTGGGCCCTCCTCGATCATGGCTGCAGCAGCCTGTGTGACCAAGAGAAACAAATCCCAGGGTAACAATTCCCTTTGAGCAGGGAACTCCAGGGATCCCTTCTCAAACAAAATTTTTGTAACTGAGATGTATGGGATCTTGCTAATTCTTTTTTTTTTTTTTTTTTTTTTTTTTTTTTTTTTTTTTTGTCTTTTTAAGACAGGGTCTCACTATGCAGTTCAGGCTGACCTTGAGCTCACTTTGTAGCCCAGGCTGGTCTCAAACTTGCAATGATCCTAAGCCTCCTGAGTGTTGGGATTACAGGCGTGTGCCACCATGCTTGGTGAATCTTGCTAATTCTTGAGATGCCCTATCATCCCAGTACAAAGTATATTACTTGCCTTCTTTCTAGTGGCACTTACTTTTTTTTTCGGCACTGGGGATCGAACTCACAGCCTCACACCTGCCAGACAGGTGCTTAAGCCACTGAGCCAAACTCCCACCCTTAGTTTTTTGAGGCAGGGTCACACTATGTAGCTCAGGCCAGCCTTGTGCTCGTGTTGTAGCCCAAGCGGGTCTCAAACTCACAACACTCCTCCTACCTCAGCCTCCCGGGTGCTGGTAGTGGCACTTACTTTTAACGAAACACATCCTCCTTGTGAGACAGAAAAAAGAGCAAACTTTTCCCTTTTCCCTCTGTCAGAGGGAGCTTGATTTCATAGATGGTCATCATGTCCTGCCCCATCATATCCTAAGAATGGCCCAGGGCAACTAACTCCACCATTCTGTGGTTGCCTTTGTGGTCACCCACTAAGCCACAGTGACAGGAGCCCATGCTGGACTGACAGCCAAGACATCCATTCTCATTAGAAGCTGCTACAAGTGCTACTGCCACCTTTCTAGGGAGCAACACAGGACCATGCCTCACATGACAAAGATGAGGGACAGACCAGGGCCCATTCCTGATATTCCTGAAATTGCCAAACTCCAATGGACCATGGTTAACGCTGTCATCACCCCTTCTCCACTCCTTGAAAGTGGCAGCAGATGTGATTTGATCTCTGCCATTTTTTTTTTGTAAATGTGGGAGGTATAAATCTAGCAGCAGGATCTCACAGGATGACTATGCTGTTGCCCTGACAGTTGAAGCTGTCCTAGCTGACTCAAGAGCAGAGCAAGGGAAATATTTGCCTTGGTTGCAGCAGGCTTCAAACAGATCTATTCCAAAAGACTACAATCTCCAATCACACAAGGAAGTTCCCAAATAGTTTCAAGAACTTCAGAGAACGGGACATACATAGCTCATCCTTCCACAATATAAGTAGTGCTCCCTCACACTCCTTAGGAGAACAAACAAACAAAAAACCCCCCCACCACCAACAAAACCTGGCAACATCAGGAGCTATTATCCCTGAAGCATGTTAGACAGCAATGGAACAGGGAAGACCCAAGAGCAAAGAATACCATTAGAGAATGACAGAGACCACTGGAGATTGGTACAGACTGCTGCAATGGGCACAGACATGTGGTGACCTGAAGTGACATGCAGAGGCCCCAGACAGGCAGTGCAAGAGGCTACAAGACCTTCAGAGTGCTGTCAAGAGGCCTACAAACCTTGGTTGCTGAGGAGTTGATAGGTGTGGCTTTGAGCCACCAAATCTGTAACACTAAAAGATATAACACTGGAAGTTGTAACACCAATAGATAATGAAGGGGAATTAAGAATTTTAAATGAAGACTGCCAAGGATGCCTGCCAAGACCAGGTGGACATGTCAGTGTCTAGACAAGCCTGATAACAGAACGTGCCTTTTTTGTGTAAGCTTGTCTAACTCACAACCTTGCAATGTAACTCAAAATGTAACAGGACATTTCTTCCTCTGTATAACCCAGGCTTTGCATAACTGGTGGCCTTATGATATAACCTGAAATGTTTAAACTCCCTTAGCAACCCAAAGATATCACCCAAACCTTCCAATCATAATGCACTGAATCTGCCTTTGTACCTCCTCCTTGTTTTCCCCATGAAAGCCCCGGAACACTGCCAGGCAGGGCTGACTCTTTAGGGGGAAATCCCAGTCAAGTCCACCGGTACAGTAAAAACCTCCTAAATCTCCTGATGTTGTTCCTTCCTGTGTCTGGTCTGTTTTACATAACAATAAGAGGCACTGTCACTCAAAACACTAAGACCTGAGAACTGCTGGCATTCAAAGCCCCAAGCTGCTGATTTCAAGAAAGCTGTACTTTGCCAATTCATGATTTCTATTTAAAAGAACCCTTAGACCATTGACCCAGAGCTGCAGCAACTAGCAACAGGAGGGTCCAAGACCAGGTCCCGCTCCCTCCACTGATGGGATTCAGGAACCAGACTGGTGGGAATGCCAGCGACACAGTAGGACCCTGCTAGAGCACACACATGATGGATAGTCTGGACTAGTGGCACAGAAATGCTTGAAGCAACAGTAACAAGATGAGCCAGAAGGTGGTAAGTTAGGTGAACCAGCTCTATGCTTGAGAACCAAGACACAGAAATAGAAGTGAGTGGGTAGGGCCATCCCCTTTTCTTTACTTTTCCCTTTTTTTTTTAATTTTTTATTTTTCAAATGGCTGGGCAGAATTGCAGCCACAGAAAACTAATCCCATACCCCAAATCCAGAGACAAAGATCAGACCCAAACCCAGCACAAATCTATCTGCAATTCTGGCTAGAATACACATTCTGGGATCAGACTTGGACCTACCACAAAACTGTAGACACTAGAGGACTCTATTTCTATTTTTCCCTGTCTGATGGGTTTTCCTCTTGGTATTCAGCTGGATTAGTGTATTCTGTTTTGTTTTTTGGGTTTTTGTTATTATTGCATTTCCCTTTTCTTTTCTCTTTTTTCATCTTTTGTTCTGCCCTGTTTTATTTTTCATTCTGTATGTTTGTTGTTTGTTTTTCCATGAGTGGTTATTTTTGTCTCCCATTTTTTCCCTCTTTTTCCTTTTATTTCTTTTCTACCTTCTTTTCTCTCATTCATGATTTAGCTCTCTAAACTGTCTCTTTGTATCATTTTATTCATCCTCTTCCTCTTTCATCAACTATTTCACTTGATTTTATGAGACTTTCACGTGAGTTAACATTGTCTATCTGCCTACACACCATGGAACTGTATGCCTAAGGAGGAGCCAGAAATCAGTATTTATAAAGTTTTTTTGGAGAGAAATAACAAATTAACCTACTTAGGAGCAATACAATGGTTCAGAGTGACCAACACATGCACAAGGGTCCAAATGCCCAAATCATAAGTTGTACAAAACCTCAAATACATGTGCTTTCTGTTATCTGAATGTTATTATAAAATCATCTCATCAAACATACTAAACACATACACATGAACACAGGGTGTGCTGGTAAATACTTAATAAAGAATCCTCCAGGGGGAGGCAAGAAACCCTTAACTTTTAGTTCTAATGGTATAACTATCTTAGCATGATTAATTTCACCTCCAAACCTGATGCAACTGGACATAGAGCCAGGAAGAAATGATCATCATTGGCAAAAATGCCACTTGCATCCTGAGCACACAGGCAGACCCTGGTTACCACACTTTTACAAAATTAAAAAAAAAAACCCAGCCACCCTGAAAGTTCATATCATCCCTGCAAATATACATACACATGGAGCATGTATGTATAACAAACCCACTGCCAATATGTACACAATGAACACCATACTGCCACAAATACACCAAACATACAATTGTCTCATAGACCACACAAAAAGGCCCTTGCCCAAGCCTTCAATTTTATAGTATATATAGTCCATAATTACAAATATACACAATATAAACAGCATTTATTTTTCCAAACATACAGTATACCTCCAATATCTATCAGAACTCATACACTGTATGTCCATAAACTCAGTTACATAAATACATACAAAATACTGTACTTTTCAAACATGTAAGAACAAACACAAACACCAGAACCACACATTCAAGCAATATCATCAGAGTCTTCAAGGATTACATTCCAGAAAAAATACAAAGAGGTATGCTTGATCCTCTTGTATACTCATGAACCTCAATTACACACACATCCACAAAATCCATGAATCCACACTCTAACTCAGATATATACACACATTGAAAATAACCACAAAGGGCTGTGTTCAATGCCCAACACCAAGACACACAGACACACACACACATCACTACACTGATATAAACAAATTTCCCACACACAGAAACATTTTCCAGAACCTAAATATTTATATCCTCTAAAACACTACCATAGTTCACATCTCCAGCATACAACCTCTCCATTCCTGAAACATTCCCATAGACACAAATACTGCAGCAGTCTCCAAATGAATGCACCTTGAATACTCCTAACAACCTCATTTTCCATGTACAAAATCAGATAATTTATCCACCCAAAGATGGAATACGTGTACTCATGGTCACCAAAATGTTCTTAATTCACACAACCATCTGGTCATTTCTACAAAACACACACACATGTGCACACATTTGAGAAATGCTGAATTATATACAAACTCATTACACATGTTCCTCTCCCAGCATCAAATATCTATACAACTGATCGGCACACTACAAATTTTCCAAGTATCCCCACTTACACCCTCATACTCCCTGAATATACAAGATCACACACTCCAAAATACAAATAATTCCTCCGTCTTCCAAAATGCAGAATTACACCACACCAATTCCACACCACAATTATACATATTCATTTCACTGGGCCAAAAAATTAATCATAGACCTGCCCTCACACACTGAAGGGCACACAAACAAGTCCTGAAGATCAGAAAAAGAAGTCTACAACCACACTGTCGATCCTGAATACATAAATAATCCTCTTACATTTCCAAGTGATATAAAACAGAGGTATCTTGAACTTTCAGAAAAGAACACTTCTTTGAAACTTGCACATCCAAATAAATGTAACTGCTTTCCCTAACACTGTCCCTAGGCACAGGCACATTTTTTCCCCCAAATTCATCATCTCATACACTGTTATGGTTTATACATTGTGTCAACTTGAGAAGTCTAGAAGCTTAATTAAGTAACTCAGCAGCTCTGCATCCTGGGGTGTAGAGCACAGCAGTTACCTGTTCATTGTGTCAATTTGAGAAAGTCAGAAGTTTAACTGAGAGACTCAGAAGGGAGCCAGGGCTTACTTGGTAAATACCCTCATCCTGCGCAAAGGAAGGCAAAGAGATTTGTGAATGCTACACCCACCCTGGAGGTGGGGTGCATCCTATGTACAATATAAAGGAGAAAAGGAGGCTTGCTCTTGCCCCGTTTTACTCCGGCTGCTTTTGCTTGGCTGCTGCCTTAAAGTGCTGCCCCAGTGCCATGCCACCCTGCCTTGGAGCCAGCTGATTATAGACTGAAACCTCCAAAAACTGTAAGATAAATAAACCTTTACTTCTTTCATTTTGGGTGTTTTGTCTTAGCAATGAGTGAAAAGTAACCAAGACATACACACACATGCAAAAACAGCAGCATTCAAGGGGGAGAAACTATAGATAAAATACTGCAAAACACAGATTACAAATACCAACTGCCTGAGTAGACACGCATAACACCCTCCAAATACAACCCACCCTACACAGCTACACAGAAAGTCATGACTTTTCCTTTATCCCAAACGTCCACCCAGACACCATCTCCCACAGGGGAATACACACATCAGATTCTCACCAGACACTTTAATACAGAGCAAATCCCAAACTATGAATTCATAGGGACACATTCCCAACACATCCCAAAAGACACAACAAACCACCATGCCCTGTGAACTCCTGGGTCCCCGTGAGCCCATCAAGCACATCACATTTTCAGAAACTCAAAGGTTCTTGCCCTAGTATAAATTACTGTACAATTATGGCGATGGTCTAATATAGCAGAAGGCCAAAGCGGGAATGCTTACCCCTACGACCACTCCCTCCTTCTTCCCCTTTGCCCAAATTGTTACTTTCTTTCTCATTTGCACGTGAAGAAAATTCCAATCAGTTCCCCCTAGTCATCAATGCCCACCCCATGCGCCACTTCCGATCAGAGGTCATGTAACCCGGGGGTTGTGGGCGCCTCTCCTCTCTGCGTCCTCAAATAAAAAGGCCACTTTCACCTTCTTTTTCCTTCTGCTTCTCTATTGCGCCAGAAAACTCTTAACAGAAACCACCACCCACAATTCCTACGACTTCCAAAATCAAAATTCCTCTCATCCTCAAGTGCACACAAGGTCTCTCCACCAGAACACACACACACACACACACGGGAGCCTGTGATAGTTTCCGGACACACTGAACGCGTGGGACAGTTTAATCACTAGTCCAATGGACAATCTTTGCTGTAAACTCCTCCGAGTCCGCCGATTCCCGCGCAGAGCCCCGGCTGACGCCTGCAGCTTCCTGCAGCCCCAGCACCCACGCCCACGGCCCGACGCATGCGCAGCCGCTCGGCACGCGGCGGCGGCTCCCGGACGCCTTTCCCGCCCGGGCCGTGCCCTCGCCTGGGTCACCACTGGCCGGCGCAGAGGGGACGGCGGGGGACGGGGCGCTGCCCCCAGGACACGCAGATGTGCACAAGGGACAAGGGGAAGCGCGGGCACGCACTGCGGAGCGCTGGGCGGAGGACCCTGCGCCTCGGACCGTAGTAACGGACGCTGCAACCGTCGTCCCGGCCGCCTCAGCCGTTGGCCGCGGGCCTCTGCGCTCGCGCATGCGCATATCCCGAGCGGGTTTTTGCACTTCAGGACGGTTGCGCTCGAGGCGCGGGCCAGAGGGGCTGAAGCTCAGAGCGAGCGCATGCGCACCTTCGGAGCGCGAGGCTGTCAGCAGAGGGCGGGAGCCCAGAGCGAGCGTATGCGCGTGCGCGTCTCCTGAACCGTTCTCTGTGAACTCACCTGGCTGCCAGAGCGCGAGCCTCGGGGTAGAGCATGGCGGGCACTGCGCGAACTCTTCCTGAGGCCTGGATCTTAAAGCAAACAATGATTATAGGGGGCCTGGCGCTTTTACCTGCTTTGGACTGCATTTCTTTTCACAAACAAGTGTGTCCTTTTCTCCTAGTCTGTTGGAAGGTTCTGGCAAAGAATCTCAGAGCTAAGAAGCCCTCTTAAGACATGATTCGTCCTGACTGCATTCCTGGAGTTTGTCTTACGTTTGTTGTACTGACTGAATCTATTTCATGCACACAGCTCGCTCAATAAATGTTAAGTCACAAATATTTTCTTTGCAAAGCTATGTTAAACCTTTAACCAAGAATTGACAATCAGGTCAATTTCAGCCAACATCGCAGGTAAAATGAGACTAATTTTACTTTCTCTTGTATGACATATATTGAAGAATTGCAGTCGCTAATTTTAAAAAATGGAATGCACTTATTGACTTTAATTTGCAAGTTTCACAAATCTATCACCAGATGCTCTTTCTGGTAATTTGCAGGGTTAATAACATTCCTCACTCCACAGGATACCTTCAGACAGGCCTCCAGCTGATCACTGCCATGATCCTCCCAGTGCACAAACTCTGAAGAGATAAGGCACCTGCCCACTTCTCTATGGTTCCATGAAATGTAAGTGAAAGAGCATAAGTTTTCTGAAGCTGGTGGACTATGATCAGAGATTTTTTTTTTCTCAGATGTCAGTGTTGATCCTGGGTTTTTCTTTTTTGTGTGTGTGGCACCGGGGATCAAACTCACAACCTCGTGCCTGCCACTGAGCCAAACTCCCGGCCCTAGTTTTTTGAGACAGGGTCACACTATGTAGCTCAGGCGGGTGTTGCGCTCACGTTGTAGCCCAAGGCCGCCACGAATTCACAATGCTCCTCTTACCTCAGCCCCCCGAGTCCTGGGATTAAAGGCGTGCAACACCATACCCGGCTGGATCCTGGGTTTTTCTACAGCCAGGATTAGAGGGCAGGGTCCAAAGAGCTCTTAGCCACCCATTTCCATGCAGGAGCAGTGTGATGCTGGTTAATCTTGTCATTTTAACTGGCTTGAGTGACTTCCTCCCACGAGATTAGTAAAGCAATTTCTGGGTGTGATGGGGGGTGGTGTGGATGAGGGGACCGTACTGGGCCCCTGACCCCTTCCTCTCAGGTCTTTCTGCACTGTGCTTACTGGATTTCATGCCATGTTCTCTGCCACACCGTGTCTTGCTGAAAGCCAGTCAAACAGACTGAAGCTTCTGAAATTGTGAGCCAAAATAAAATCTTTCTCCTTATGTTCTCCTGTGTATTTTGTCCCAGCAATGGAAAGGTGACTAATTCAGCCAGAAGTCACAAATCATATTTGGGCTAATTTGATTATACCTGCATCTGAGGTATACAACTATTGGAAAAGACAACCATTCCACAATGCAATTTTTACATTATTGGTCTAGGAAAAACCTACTGAAATCTTATTTTAAAAGCCTTGACGGAAAAGCCTACACAAAGCTCCCACTGCCCTGCTCCAATCTTAGACCCACCAGAGTCTGTGTCTGACATCTAACACCAGTCACCAGGTAACTGGGGTTTATACATAAGTGTTCCAAGCATCCTGGGCATAGCAGAGTCTCCACCCTGCACTCAGCCAGAGCCCCGGACACAGTTCCTGCCTAACGTAATAGGCCAGGCCTCTGCCTGGGTAAGCAGCAGGGCTGAAAGGCTGCCTATTCCGCCTGGTACTCTGGACTCCCGTGAGACACCACCCAGCACTCTGCGCCCTCACTGCACTTGTACAGATCTCCCCCGTGTTAGTCCTGAGCAAATTTGTTTCTCCTCTGAGCAACACAACTGAGAGTCAGATCTGAGAGCCACAGGAGCCTCCACACGTCGGGAACCTGTCTCACAGACACCAGAACATACATCTGCTTACCAGTGTCAATCCCCAACCAGAAGGAATCCACAACGGGAGCCTCAGAAACAAAGCCTCACAATTTCCCTGGCCCAGTTACCCAGCTTGTACAGCTGTCACAAACAGGGGACTGTGGAAAGAGGCCCCTTGAACTGAGCGACCTCCATACAAAGTCATAGACTATAAAGAGTGGCAAAGAGGAATGTGACACTACTGACCTGGGGAGAAAACACTGCTCTGGAAGTACATAGCAACTTTTTTTCTGTTTTTTTCCTTCTCCACTTTTAGTATGTTTTTGATTTTTCACTACTTTTTTCTTTTGGTGGAATTTGGAATTTTACCACCTATTGTATTTGCCTCACCTTTAGTATTACTTAGATTTTTATGTTTGAATAGGTCTTCCTTTTACTCGCTCACTCCCTTATTTTCTCACTTTCTCTCTTTTAACTTGCTCCCTTTTTTCTCATTTTCTTTTCCTCTAGTAAGACTAATAAAACTATTATTTATCTTTCTCCCAGGTAGTCCTCTCTGGTACTGTTATCTAATACCATTAATTGCCCTTTTCTCCTTAGCAGGGCCTCGTCAATCAATCTTACCATATTCTTCACATCTGCCATTGCTTTATTTTTCATAATCCACTACCTTTATTCTTTTTTCTTCACACTACCACACCTGTACCACCTACCCTTATGAATCTGTAGGTAGTTAGCTATATCTGCTTTATGGTAAAATGGAGTAAATTGCTCTATTGAGAGGATATTTACTGTATATAGTTTTCTGATTTGTCTCAGACTTGTTATATAAGTTTTGTACCTAGTGTTAGAGGTGACAGAGTATTAGTTATTACAGTCTGTTGTTTTCCAGTTTGTGTTTTATACCATGGTTTTTACTAAATGTACTTAGCCAAGGCGACAGTGCTGTTATGATTAATTGATCCTCCTTGTATGCTGTGGTGGATTAACTAATGGTCAACGTGTAACACCCAGTTGAAATGAGTCAGCATGGTGCTGGGTGTGGAAGACCCACCTGAGGATTGTTGCCAACAACATAAAAGCAGAACTGGAGGGAAAGACAATACTGTTGATTCTCCTGGAGAAGCTTGTCATGCTGGCTTTCCTGCTGTGAACTCAGCTCTTCTCATCATCGGAAGAGCTCCAGTCCTCGCTGTCACTGAGGATGGCTGCGGTTCTTTATGGGGGAGTTCTGGTCCTTACCTTGAGCATCATTTCCTGGCTCCAGTGCAGATCCTCCAGCCTGATGGCACAGACCCTTCATTCCACTGGCGCAGACTTTCTAGCTTCCACCATTGCCAGAATATAGAGTCAACAGTGGCCAGGAGCTCAGGAGAAAAAAGGAAATTTTATTAACACCAGTGGACCCCAAAGGAACCCCAGAAGTCATCAAGGTGGAAGAAATCAAAAGTCACCCAGTTTAGTTTTACCAGAATATGTAAAATTCTAGAAGACATAAGGTGTATGCAAAGACTTTATGAACAAAACCTTGACAACACAGCAAGTATTACAAAGAATCAATAACGGGAGTAACATCAAATTAAAAAGCTTTTACACAGCAAAGAAACCACCAACAGAGTGCAGGAACAACTCACATAATGGAAAAAAACTTTACCAGCTACTCTTCAGACAAAGCACTAACATCTAGTATATAAAGAATGCAAAATAAAATCATATCCCCCAAATTTAAGGGCCCCAATCCAAAAACGGGCATGTGAAATGAATAGGCACGTCTCAGATGATGAAGTGCCAACAGCAAATAAATACATGAAAAAATGTGCGGCATCACTGGTCATTTGAGAAATGCAAATTAACACTGAGGTTCCATTTCACTCTAGAAAGAATGGCTATCATCAAGAAATCAACCAATAACAAATGCTGGTGAGGCTGTGGGGGGAAAAGAACCCTTCTTCACTGTTGGTGGGAGTGTAAACTGGTATAACTGCAGTGTAAATCAGTATGGAGATTCCTCAAAATTCTAAAATGGAGAGCTTCCATTTGACCAGCTGGTCCCCTTCTAAGCATCTTCCCAAAAGAGTTAAAAGCAGTATATCACAATTATATATGAATAGCCATATTTATACCGGCAGAATGCACAATGGCTAAATCTTGGAAATAGCCCATATGCCCATCAAATGATGAATGGATTAAAAATGTGATATTTAAATACAGTTGGTATTACTGTGCTATAAAGGACAAATGAGTTACTTGTAGGAAAATGGATGCACCTCAAGACCATAGTCTTAAGTGAAATAAATCAGACACACAAGTTTAGCTCTCACATTGTTTCTCTTATATGAGAAACCCAAAGGGTAACCAAGGAACATAACGGAGGACAGACACTGGGAAGCAGGAGGAAAATGTTCAGATGGAAAGGGCAACAAGGGATGGGGAAGGGGGAAGAGCGAAGGGAAAAGGAGAGAAAGAGAACGGAAGGTAACGATAGAAACAAAGTTCTGTAAATGTGAGGGGAAGAAGGGCTGAACAGAAGACAGAAATGGAAAAAAAATAAGAGTTAAAATATATTCTGTACAGGTACAAATTCCCTATGATTAATGTGGCCATTACGTGTGTCGATGTACCAAAAAAAACTAATTTTTAAAAAGGCGTGATTAAAAAAAAGTTATGATAGTCAGTTGAGTTGACAGGCAGAGCAAGCCATAAAGATAATAACACTGTGAAAATCAAAAGGAAGGGATTTCTGTGTTGGATCCTGTAGGCTACCGTGTGTGGTTTCTTGGTTTCTAGCACAGGAGGTCCTAAGTAAGACTGTAATGCAGGAGAAGACCCAGGTCCCAACAATGGACACTGTAAGTATATAAGAACCGCTTCCTAAACCACGACGTGCACACAGCAGGCACTGGATCCCTTGACACAGTCTTATTTCACACTGTTCACCTTCTCTTCTCCCTCACCTGCGCCATATTTACCGAAATATATGGTCTGAATTTTATGGAGAAAGTACAATGATTTTTGAACTTAGTCAAGATCCTACTTCAACAGAGGGATGCAGGGTGAGATGAGGGGAACAGAACAGGTTTAACTGAAGAGGAACTGAAGTCAGGAGACGTCAATAAAACCACAGCACCGGAGGTCTGAGAAATCATTTAAAAGTTGGCTAGAGGCCCACAGCAGTGATGTTCTCACTGTATTATTCAAAGGGATCTAGAGGTTCTCCTCTGCCTGCCAGAGCTCTCCATGGAATGTCTCTCCCCCTCCCTCCTCCCAGCCCCGCTGCCCTGCCCCTCCCCCACGTGGAATGTCTGGACACCAACACTCCAGCCCTGTTGACTTTCAAACCTCACCCACCTGCAGTTGAACCTGAGTGAGCACCTGCCACAGACAGGTTACTGTCTGGGTCCTGCCCTTCACTCTTCCTACCGCGGCAGCAGCTAGAGAGTCGATGTCAGTGTCTGCCCCTGCGGGGATGTTTTAGAAGGAGGTAAGCGCAGAGGTTCGGAGTATCTAACTTCCTGACAGCTCTTGAACTGTTGGGAATTTGAATTTGTTACTTCCCTTGTGGACTTAAAGAGGGAGGAGAGACCAAATGGGAAATAGGAGGATTCTGTTCTAGTTTCAGGTGTACACTAGCTTAGCTGGTAACTCTGAAATGGCTGAGCGAAGGACAGAGGACAGGCTCCTGCTTTTATCCCTTTGGTCAGAGGGGTTGGTCTTTGGCATGGAACTTGTGGGTGGGCAGAGGGAGAATAAAGGCAGCTCTTCAAGCTGTGACAGTTTTGTATCCTGGTGGCCTGCTCAGACATGACAGGATATTATGGGAAAAAGAGGTTATAACATTTTACCTACAGGGACAGGAGTTACTGCTCCACCCTGGGCACCGGTGTTGGAGCCAATATAAAGAAAACTGTCCCGGCTTCACCAAGGACAGCTCCACTGGGAGGGTAAAGTGCACGTCGGGCTGTGAGCTGGCAGGAGGGGGTATCCCTAATGACACTCAGGAGGGCCTACTTCAAGACACCTCAGGAGAAGCGTACTGGGTCAGGGAGAGGGTGGGAGCGAACAGGTTTATCCTGTCCAGAAAGGGAGAGATGTCACTTCAACAGGGTTGACAGACAGTGGCGTGATGGCGTCACAGCGGAGACAAGGATATTTTCAAGGGGAAGCCCGAGTCCTCTGTCCTTCCTTCAGGAACCTGGGACTTGGGTGTCACCCCGCTCTGTGGGCTTTGGCTGAGTTCCTCTTAGGAGGCAGTGCAGAGAATGATCTTAGAAAACCGCTCAGCGGGCTTCTCCTGACCCAGCTGTGCAGTGCAATCTTCTCTGCGTGGGCGAGGCGGGGGTCACTCGACAGCCACAGCCCGGGGACCCCAGCGCCTCCCCACTCAGGGAAGGCTCCTCCCCCAGGCCAGGTCGCAGCCGTCTTTCAGCCCAGGGCAGCACGGAAACGTCAACCACGCAGGGGTTGGGATTCCCTGAGTCATTCTGAAATGGCATTATTTTCACCAAAATGGGTCTTCAGAGGTTCTTGGTGCTGTCCCGCGATCAGTGGTGGACCCTCAGCCCTTCGCTGGTGATGGGAACACTGTGCCCCTTCCCGCCTGGGGCTTCGTGTGGAGGCGCACACGTGCAGTGGGGCTGGTTTGCACAGCGGGCTCTGCGGCGGCCGCTTTCCGTGTTAAGAGAGGGTGGCGAGCCGCTCATGGTCCGGAAGCTCCTTCGCTGCTGTGCGAGTGTGAAGTTAGGACAGGCGTGCTGGTTATTGGTGCCATGTTAGGGACCTTACTGTCCTTGATCAGGGTCCCTGTGAGGTTCTACTGACCACCAGTGGGCTCCGGGCAACTATTCTTCACCTAGCACCTGGCTCACGGAGGATCCCCAGGGCTCTTTCCTTCCCAGGATTAGGGCCCCAAAGGAAAAGCTCCACAGATGAGTTTCAGTTTCGCAACCAGTTCTGACACCCAGCAGCTGTGAATGTCCCTCGAGAACTTCCAGGACAGCCCCACAGTCCCCACTAGCTGGCTCTTTCTGGTCCTCTGCAGAAACTCCTGTTTCCACAAGGACAGACATTCAGGGTACCGTCACCTATCACCCAGACCTGGGGCTTCCCATGGGGGCAGAGCCTCCAGTGTCATGGCAGGGACCACTGATTACTGGGGACAGGACTGGTCAGGATCAGTCCCCACATCAGGGTGTGTTCTGGGTGGACCCCTTATGGGGCCATCTTCAGGGCTCCCCAGGTGCTAGTGTGGGGAGGTTTCACTCCCTGCATGGGAGACAAGGGTTTAGAAGGAGCGTGAGGAGAAGGAAGCAGCCCTTGGAGGGAGGGAAAGCCGAGGAGCTGCTTGGGCAAACGGGGCTGGGGCATCTTATCACCTGGAAACAAGCTCCTTGCTGGAGGAATTCTGAATGGGAGGAAGACAACATGAAAACGTTTGCTAACTGCAAGGTACCCCTGTTTCACACAGCCCTGAACTGATGAGACTGGGGAGGAGGACGCTGCCCTCCTGCCGTCCCCTCCTCCACTCACCCCTTCCTTTCTCTCCACAGCATCACCGGGGCTGCCGTCAGATATGGCCCTGAAGGCTGGGGTCATCCCATCTCCCTCCTGGGTCCTGCCCCCTCTGCCACCTGCCCCCGTCCCGATACACCAGCTGCACTGGGAACCACCGCCACCCACCTTTGGGAGTGCGCCCCTTCCTCAGGGTAACCCCCTGGTGCTCTCTCCTTTCCCCGGGACACCTGTGGTGGCAGGACACGGAAGCTACGGCCTGACTAGGGCTGGGTCTGTCACCATCACTGCCCGAGCCAGGGCCGCAGGGAGGCCGGCAGGGTCCCTGCTGACTCACAGCGTTGTCCTCATGCAGGCCCCGCTCATCGGGGGCGCCCCAGGGGTCCTGCAGGGGGGTGTGCAGCATTCTGCTCCCCTGGTGCCCAGCGCCCCGCCCGTGAGCACCTTCTTGCCTGCCCTGGCTGCAGGGGCCACCCGTGCTGATGATGGGATGTGGCCTTGGGGCCTTCGTCCCCCAGCCATACCGCCAATGCCCCCCGCCATGCCTGGGGTGAGCGAGGTGCCACCACCACCCTGGGCCTGCGGGGAGGGCAGCCTGGCCACCTCCCAGCCCAAGGCCTCTCCAGAGGACACCTGCAAGTCTCCAAGTGTCCACGAGAACTTCCGGCACTGGCAGCATTTCAAGGCCCTGCTCCGCAGACTCCTTCCCCACACTCCTGATGTGGAGGCGGTGTCCTGCTTCCTCGTGTGCGTGCCCTCCAGGGACCCAGGGGCTCCCCTTGGCCCCGAGGCGAGGGAGGAGGAGGGCGACAGGAGTTGGGGTGCAGGGGAACTGGCAGGCAGGGCTGCGGGGGACGTAGCAGAGTCAGAAATATTTATGCACAGCCAGGGCAGGAAGAGCGCCTGCTCTCAGGAGACCACTGCTCCC
>RJWM01012306.1:0-56984 GCA_004363535.1 Dasyprocta punctata | reverse complement strand
TCTGAGAAGTTCAGGGTTAAGGCACTGGCAGATTCAGGATCTGGTGAGGATGCCTTTTCTGTGTGTCCACGTGGGAGGAAGGACAAGGAGTTGTTCTCAGGCCTCTTATAAGGACCTTAATCCAATTCATTAGGGTTTTGCCTTCATAATCTAATGACCTCACAGAAGTCCCATCCCCTAATACTGTTATTTTAGGATCGTAACATACAAATTTTGAGGGAACACAAACCACATTATAGGAGAGCTACAATTATTAAGTACTCTACCATTGGGCTTGGAGTGTAGCTCAGTGGTAGAGTGCTTGCTTGGCATACAGGAGGCCTTGGGTTTGACCCTCAGTATTGCCAACAGACAAACAAATGAAAAACTACCATTGATAAGCAATGAAAATTAACTGATAGTCTAGGACGTAAAGAAAAATTTTTAAAAAGCTGTCAGCTTCTCATTTTGCCCAAGGAAAACAAGTAAGGGGGATAAAAAAGAACAATGGCTGATCTGAGGTTGGAGTAAAAATTTTAAAATATGATCCAAAGAAAATGTCTCTGGCTACCCTAGTGTCTATAGGAGAAAGCAGGGGAAACAAACCATCAAGGAAGTTTTATTCAACAAAAATCTGCAAAGCACTTACTGCCTTCTGGTGATTTGTTAGAGGCAGGAAGTGGAAACTATTCCAGCACATGGTCAGTCTGTTTCAGAATAACAACAGCTAAAACCTACACAAGTGCTTACTCAGATAACACACAGGCACTGTTCCAAATACCTTCAAGTTCAGTCCTCATAGCACTCCTCTGAGATAGTATCCTCATTTTATAGAAGAGGAACAAAAGAGTACAGATATCATCTAAGTAGCTCAAGATCACACATGTATGTGGCAGAGGTTTTTTTTTTTATTTATTTTTATTTTGGGTTTTTTTTCAAGGAAGGGTCTCACTATGTAATTCAGGATCACCTTAAATTCACTGTGTCAGCCTTTCTAATGCTGGGATTACAGTCCTTGCCACCACACACCCGGGTCTGGCAGAGCTAGATTTTTAAGGCAAGTATCCTTGCTCTAGAAATCCAAGCACTTAATCACAGAACCATCTAAAAGAACAAATAGGAAAAAGGCCATTATCCACACATCTTTTTCCCAAATATTATAATTCTAAATTGATTTGTGCTTCCCTAAATTATGGCATTAGCATAGCCTCTCAATAATATTGAATGAATGAACTTCCCTATTAGACCATAGTCTCCCCTCTTTGAAGGAGTGATTTTGCATTCTTGCTTATCCCATCACCTAGCAGAATGCCTGACATAAGCAAATAAGTTCCAGTAATCTGTAAACATATTTTTGAAAAATTGTGCAGAAATCAAACTTTACGGATTAGCATCAAATGCACTGGGGCACATGATAAATAATAACATGATGAAATCTTTGTAATGTGAAAAATAACCCTGAGTTGAAGGAGCTAAATTTGGCTACACCTGCATAAACATACACAAATAAATGTAGGCTCTGATTGCTTGAAAAGTAGTAGTCATGCTGAAAGGACTTAAAATTCTCTCTCGGTCTCTCTTTCCTCCCCCTTTGGTTTCTACATGTTGGAAATGGGGATGATACATATATTAGGTTGTTATAAAAGCAATAATTGAATGAGATAATATATGAAAGTGGCTTAGCTGAGTTCCTAGAACATAAGTATTGCTCATTAAGCAATATCTATTATAATTATGTCCACATATTATAAATGTGACAAATGAATCCACTGATACCACATCTAATTTAACAAGCAGCATCTACAGGACCTTCATTTATTAAGAAGATGGCAACTTGTCTACAGAGAAGGCTTTCAGTTACATAGCAGGAATTCAGCCTAGCGAATGGTAAAACAGGTGTATTTTCTCTTCCTCTCCTCCCCTGTGCCACCTCTAACTTTCCTCTTCTTCCTCTTCTTTAGGTGGATTAAAAGCATCTTGCTTCTTAGCTTTGAAGGTAAGGGGCAAATTGTCTCCCTCACAGCTGAGGGAGTTGAAATGCTGAAGACAAGAGTAGAAATGAGCCAGTCGAGGGAGGAGAAGCAGCACGGAGGAAATGAAACTGGGTGGAGTGTGCGGGGTAACTTCACATGAATGTATGATTAACACAAGGTCCTAAAAGGAAGAGAAACTGTCAGATTGCCATAGTTGGTAATTGGTGGTGAAACTGTATCTGGAAAAACACTGAGGGTATCTGTCTTAATCAGCCAGGATGAGATAAGTGGGTCTGTGCTTTCTAAAATGAATTCATAGAATGGTAAAATTTGGATTGTCCATCAGGGTGAGTAGGTTCTTCTTCCTCTTCTTTATCTCCTTTTTACAATTTTGAGATAGAGTTTTGCTGAGTTGCTAAATTGCCCGGGCTGGGCTTAAACTTATGATCTTCCTGCCTCAGCCTCCCAAAGTGCTTGGAATTATAGGTGTGCACACAACACCTGGCATGTAAGTGCTTCTTAGGTGGTATTCCTGAATCATTCTCTTCACAATACACTAAGAGGGGGTAAAAAAGTAAAGCTGTATAGAGACACCAAATTCAACTGCCTGCAAATCCCATGTACTGTGCCTTCCTGCCTGCTCCTGTTATGGATAAACTCCCTATTCTTATGAATGGCACTGGAGTCTCTCATCTTAAATGATATCTGCAAGCAATTGTCCCTCGTCTCCTATGTCACATATTTGCCCCTCTCCACCAGATTATTGCTGTCACCATTTTAATGGAATTTTTCTCATTGTGAAGAACAAAATTCTATGCCCCATTTCTTTTCTGATCTTTGCACTTAATGACTCAAAAGAATTGTTTATATTCATTGTCTCAAACTCCTTTCTTCTCCTGGTAAACTCAGCTGAATGGCAAAGCATTGCTGAAAGTCGTTTTGCCAGTGTAACAGATGACTTCCACTTTGGTAAACATAATGAAGAGTTCTTGATCTCCACTTTCCTCTCAGCAGCAGCAGGTCCTATGAAACACCCCCACGTCTCTGTGTGCTACCTTCTCATGCTTTCCAGGGCAGCAAACATGGTTCAGTGAGCTCATCCAGTCCTCAGTTTGAATTCCCTCTCTTGGCCAGCAGTTCCACATTTGTACCTACAGCTCTCAGCCCCATCTTCTGAACTCCAATTTGCATTTCTGGCTTGGAAATGTTATTCATATCTCAAACTTAAATTGATCAAAAAGGAATTCTTGGTTTCCCCCAAAAGCCTATGCTATTAGAGATCCCATTCAACCCAGCTATCCCACTTCTGGGCATTTTCCCGAAGAATTGAAAACATCATACCACAGTGATATCTGTGCACCTATGTTTATAGCAGCCCAATTTGTAATAGCCAGATCTTGGAAACAACCCAAGTGCCCATCAATCAAAGAATGGATAAAAAAGATGTGGTATTTTTATACATGGAGTACTACTCAGCTATTAAGAAAGGTTGCATTGAGACTTTTGTAAGTAAATGGTCATGACTTGAGACCATACTCGTAAGTGAGATAAATCAAACCCACATGTGTAAATACCGTATTGTTTCCCTAGTGTAAGAAATGGAAAAGTATATATGATCCAAAATCCATAATAAATACTACGTAAGGGTAAAAAACAGCTCAAAGAGCAAAAGCAACTGGGAAGGGAAAAGGCAGAAAGAGAAAAGGGAAGAGGAAAAGATATAAACCTGTATATATGTATATGTAAGATAACTAAAATGAACACACTGTTGAATCTATTTGTTATTGAGAAAGAACAATTAATACTCATATGATTGGATTAGTTTTGCATGTCTATATCTGTTAATGTAAGTAACCATTTTAAAGATAACGATACGCAGTGTTGCAGGCGTTGTCAGGTTTCTGTCATTCGATTTTGTAAACCTGCAATGTTACTGTAGTGCATTTACTCTAGTCGTTTGTCTCTTTTGCTTGTTGTTTTTGTTTTATATGTCTATTTTTTCTTCGCTAAAATAAAAAAAAAAAAACCAAAAGCCTATGCTTCCCCCACACCCTCCTCACCATGACAATTCTACCCTAGGAGTTACTTGGGCTAAAAGCTCCAGAGACATATCGACTTTCTCTGACAACCTGTATCTAAATAGTCAGGAAATGCTGTTGGCTCTGTCATCTGCTATTCAAATCTTAGGCCACGCAACAGTGTTTTGGGCAACATAAATGATGATGGCCCCAGAAGATCACACTGACTAGTAGTATGACAGCCTTGTCAGTTTGTGTCAGCCTACTTTGTGATGTTGGTACAATGGTAGAATTGCCAAACAACTTGTTTCACAGAATGTATCCTCATTAATAAGTGACACACGGTACTATGGCTACCATATTGGTCTGAGGCATTATCATCTCTCTCCTGGCTTAATTCACCTGTGACCTGACTAGTCCATGTGCTTCCACACCAGTCTTCCCTGCAGTCCGCTCTCAGCTGCAACCAGAGATCCCTTTAACACCCAAGTCTGATATCTCATTCTGTTTCCAAAACCTTTCATTGCTCCCCATTTTACTAGAGTAGAGCCAAAGTCCTCAAAGTAGCTTGTGAGGTCTTATGTGCTCTGCATTCCCCCTCAAAAGTCCCTCAGGAAGCATAGCCTGACCACAGCTAAAACTGGAACCCATTCCCTCTCTACTCCCATTTTCACTACCTTGCTTTGTTATTTTTTCCTGAGCCCTTATCTCTCAATATCGACTTTTCTTGTTTATTACCTATCTCTTTCTGCTAGAATATAAGCCCTTTGTGGGCAGGAAATTTCATGTTTCATGCTCACAGTTGTGTACCATTAGTTTAAATAGTGTCTAGCACATAGCTGACCATCAGTAATTATTAATGAATTAATGAATTTATTTCAGATTTCTATTCAATAGTAAACTTAGGGAAAAAAACTGTCTCAGGAGGATATTTTTCCAGATGTTATCCTCTGAGTATTTGTTAATTGAGAAAATGGTATTCATATTCAGAATTTCTAAATCATACATGCTACTAAAATAGCACCTCCTAGTTTATGTGGCTAAAGAAGAAACCCAGTGGAAAACATTACCATTTTGCTAGTCTCCTATAAGGGAAAATAGTCTGATCTGAGTTAACAAGCAGACAAAATTGCAAAATAGTAATTCCAAAGTCCTAAATTATATTCTTATTAAGGAAAATATTTAAGCAAAATAACACAAGAATGAAAAGAATAAGTTGCAGCAGATTAAACATTCATCTTCCCCCTAATATTATTTACTTTAAAACTGTCGTGTTGTGCAGTGAGGTTGCTATGTATTCTAATCTGGCTAAATAAAAGGTTTGAGCAAGAATGAAAGAACACAGATGTGACATAAAATAGCAAGTGGGAATCTTAATTATAGTTTTGCCAATTGAAAGTTGAAACGGCACAAAAATCCTCCGAAAAATAACCATACAAAGGGAAATTCTTAAAATAAAAAGGCCCTAGAGAAAGCTGATTTGTATGGTCATTTGGGAAGAGGATGAGTAATTGTGGATTCCAAATGGCAAGGTGGACGTTTTATTAAGGATCCACAAGGAACTCACTGTTGGTATGGCTCCTCATGGCTCCCCACCATGGGAAGAGGAGAGGGGCACAGCCAGAAACCTTAAATGTCAAGATGAGGCTGAGCAGTGCTGGAGGTGGAGAGAGGAATGCAGGCGAGAGCAAGAGGGAAGGCAGCCTGTAGGGTTTTCTTGCTCGTGGGTGAAATTCAGCATCCAGAGTTTAAAAGATTAGTATGTCTGAGCATTGTCTGAAACTTCATCTGACAGGGCCTCCTGGCAGTGAATGTGGAAATGATTTGAAAATGAAGTTTAGACTGAGAGGCTGTAGCCATGGAACTGATAGTTGGTGTTGTCCTAACAGGAGCTGTGCTTGGGGCAGCAGAGACCTTTGGAGGCAGTGGTTCAGCTCCTGCTCCTGAGCACTCTTGAAGTAGGTGCCCTTACTCAGCGCCTGAGCCATGGAGAAAAGTGATGGTTAATTTGTCAGTGTGGGTGGTCACCATCCGAGTGGTCGGGACCAAGATAGAATGCAAAGGCAGCAGAAAGGCAGTTTGCTCTCTTCTGGAGGTGAGGCATCCGTCTTCTCCAGCCCTTGGCTATCAGAACTGCAGATGCTCAGGCCTCAGGACTGTGGGAATTAAACCAGCAGCTCTTCCACTGCAGGATCTCAGGCCTTCAGGCTCAGACTGAGAGCTACACCTTCGGCTCTCCTGGTTCTCAAATCTGCAGACTCAGACTGAATTGTAGCATGTTTCCCTGGTTTTCCAGCTTGCAGAAGGCATGCTGGGACTTCTCAGCCACCAGAGTCACCTGAGCCAATTCCCATGTCTTCCTCCCTCCCTTCTTTCTTCCTCGTCTCTGTGTTCTCCCCCCGACCCCTGCCATCACCTCTAATCTATTTGGTATCATTTTCTGGAGAAGCTTGACTAATAAGTAAGCTAAGGCCATAGGTCTAAATCATCCACACATGAGACTAGGTGACTAGATACCTTACCTTCTAGCTATTTTATGATTTCCCCTGAGTTACACTATAAGATATATATTTGGTCTTTTCACCTCATTTTTCGGCATATGACTTCTAAAATCCTTGGGATCTTCAAAGTAATAAGTGGGATTTTTTCCCCCTCCTGTATGCTAACCCATTGACTAGTATTTTGAAACTCCTAAGTAGCCTCAGGATGGGGGCTTGTCACCTGAAAAACCAAATCAGGAGTAGAGCTAAGAATTTCAACCACAGCATCCAACCTCTGCGAAAGGTCCAGGGGCTGAAAGTTAAATTGATAATCAGTGGCCAGTGATTTAAACAAGCATGCATGTGTAAAGAAGCTTCCATAAAAACCCAAAAGGACAGAGAACTTCCAATAGCTGGACTCATGGAGGTTCCTGGAGAATGATATCCCTGGGGAGGGACCTAAGCTCTGTACTTCTTCCCATACTTCCCTATGCACCTCTTCATTAGTTCTCTATGTGACATCCTTTATAGCAAACTGGCAAGTGTGTTTCCCTGAATTCTGAGAGTTGTTTTCACAAATTAATTGAGCCCAAGGAGAGTGTGGTGGAAACCCCAACTTGCAGCTGCTCAGTTAGAAGCAAAGGTCTCAACCTGGGCTTGTAATTGGCATCTGAAATGGAGAGGGCAGTCCCGGGCAGTGAGCCCTCTAACTGGGATTCTGTGCCATTTCCAGGTAGACAATGTCAGAACTGAACTGAAAGAAGACACATCCAACTGGGGTCCATGCAGAATTAACTGGTTGATCACTGGCCAGGAGAGGTCCCTATAACTTTTGAGGTCCCGGGTGTATCCTACATTGGTGGTTGTCAAGTGAGGATACAGGGGAAACTGAGTTTAAGTTTATTTTTGTCCCTATATCATCTGACCCTGGAAGTTTGTCTTTTGCACACCCATGGGTGGTTCTTTTTGACATCTTCCGCAACAACATTTACCCATCCCTTGAAGTCTGTTCTTTTCTAATGGTGTAAAAGTCTTGAGTTAACTATGCTGATCGCCCTTCTCTTTTTGTGTGACCCCAGACCCAAAGCCAACAGGTGTGTTTTCCCTATACTGTGTTCTAAACATTTTCAAATTAATTGTCAGTAGTTAATAATCAGGAAATTTTACACAAATAGCCACTTCTGGCACCTTTTAACAAGCACAACAAAGTGCAAAGTGAGGTCAGAGCCGTCCTTTTAGATTCAGAGAGCTAAACATGAGATTTAGGTGACTGTCTTTGAGTGAATAGAACTGAAAGAGCCAAGTTCTGACACCTACCTCTCACTCCTCAGTACTGGGTACCATTTGTTATGCCCCCTGGTACTTCATAATGTTTTTATTGACTCTTTCAACTCAGATCCAGTCTCTTTTCTGCATCTTCAGTCTCCCCCCTCAGCTCTGCACAGCGATGGGCCAGTGATTATTGATTTTTGAACTAATGCCTTCCCTCAATCATTTCTATTTGTTTTCCTTGCTACTGCTATATGTGTGCATTCAATAAGCACTTATTTATATATTATAAATACTAATAATAACATTTATCAAGTGCAGTACTTACTGTGAGGCAAGCATTGTGGTGGATGCCAGAATATACAAGTAAAGAAGTATGCTCTCATTTTTTTAAGAGCTCACAGTCTGGTGAGGGGAGACAAAAATGCAAATATTGAAAGATTATATCCCGAGTAGGTGCATCTGAGGAGGCTTCGAAGAGGAGCCAACAGTTTTTTTAGGTGCCAAAGGATGAATAGCAGTTCATACAGTGGGAAGGCGGAAAAGCCCTACCAGCAGAGGGAACAGGATAAGCACGGGCACAGAGCTTCTCTTCGTCTTCATTTTATCATGAGGCCATGGGACAAGGGACAAGGCCTAAACTCAGTGAGTCCTCCAGTAAGGACTACAGTTTCTGTTCACACGGTGCCTGAAGCAGAAAACCTTGGCTTTATTCTTTTGCTTCATTACCAAACAAGAACGACCTCCAAAAATAGATTTGATTTTCTTTTTTTTTTACATTCCTAGCTTTTAAAAAGGTTTTTGAGACAATATCTTGTTAGGTCCCTATGCTGGCTTCAAACTTGTGATGCTACTGCTTCAGCCTTCCAAAGTACTGGGATTACAGGTGAGCTTCACTGTGCCTGGCTTAAAAACAGCTTTTTAAAAAAATGAGCATTTGCTAACTTTTAAATCATCAAGAGTCTAAACACAAGACTCTGCCTTTTTCATTATGAGGACTAGGCTTGAGTAGCAAATCAAAAGAATTATTCTTCTTATCCCGTCTCTTTTTTGATTAATCAAAGTTGTACACATCATGAATAAGTACTACATACTCATTTTGATTTTAAGAAATCTTGTCTTATAGTAATAAATTAAAACATGGTTTTCTTTCTTTCTTTCTTTCTTTCTTTTTTTTTTTTTTTTTTTTGTGGCACCAGGGATTGACATAGCCTCGTGCCTGCCAAGCAGGCGCTTAAGCCACTGAGCCAAACTCCCAGACCAGTTTTTTGAGACAGGGTCGCACTACATAGTTCATGCCAACCTTGTGCTCATGTTGTAGCCTAAGCCGGCCTCAAACTCACAATGCTCCGCCTACCTCAGCCTCTCGAGTGCTGTGATTACAGGCGTGCGCCACCACGCCCAGCTCTTAAAACACGATTTTCTGTCATTCACAAATTTCTCCTTTACTTTTCAATATCCTAGAAAATTTTAACCAAATGGTGGAACAGTGCTTTATCCTACTTTGAACAAGAATTTCTATCTTTGGAGTTATAGAATGTTTGAAATAACATAGACTGTAAAGGAAAGAAATCCACAAAATGGTGCTTTATAATACTAACAATGCAGAGAGAATTGTCTATTTATCCAAGGAAGAAACTTCTCCCAGGAAGAAGTTTAAATACTCCTCCCCCCACATTTAGACATGCCAAGAGCAGACTCTAAAGCTGTATTTGCATGTCTCAAACTGCAGAGACTTCTCAAGTACTGATTTAGATTTCATTAGTTAAAGGAGTGACTGCGTGCCAATTAAGAATGGAAATGATGGGCTGGGGATGTAGGGATGTAGCTGAGCGGTAGAGCACTTGCCTAGCATGCCTGGGGCCCCTGTTTGATCCCCAGCACTAAAGGAAAAAAGAAAGAATGAAACAATGAAAGCAAGAAAGCAAAAAGAAAGAAAGAAAGAAAGAAAGAAAGAAAGAAAGAAAGAAAGAAAGAAAGAAAGAAAGAGAAAAAGAAAAAGAAATAAAGAAAAGAACAAAAAAAAGATTGCGAATGCCATGTTGGAGAAGGCACTCAGCAGACTTTGGAACAACCAGCAGGGCTGGGCATGATCACCACGGTGACAGCTTCACTGGCACACCTGGAAAGGCCCCTGTGATTCTTCAGCTAAAGTCCAGAAAGCAATGGTCACACCTGGCGGCAGTGACAATCCTGGAGGCAGAGCTACAGTTTGTGATTTGGATCTCATGCCATGCAATGACTGAGAACCTTTCCTGGAATCAACTTTGACCCAGGTGGACGTGTGCATTTGGGTGGAGGGACGGATGGATATTTACTGCCACAGTTTCTTAACCTCTGTAAGAACACTCAGACTCTTTTTTGCCCATTTAGTACTTGTTGGTGATTTGTGTGTGTTAGTTTTACATAATAATGAACAAAAATCTGAAATGCCACTTGCTTTCTCCCACTTGCTTCCTATCCTATTGATCATGCTGCTGGCTGATGAGAAGTCAAGAGTGAGGGGTGGGAAGGAGCAGCCCACAGCCACTCTTCCACTCTGCGCTCTTTCCCTTTCTTCCTTCCTTCCCTCAGTACCGCTGAATGCTTCGTCTAGCCTCTCACCTCGATCTTCATTTTCTCCTAACTTCACAGTGAACCCTGGCATGGCATGTGTGCGATGTGCGGGGGCTGTTGCCCAAAAATAAACTCCTGGATTGAGGTGGAACAAGGCTGGCGTTAAGAGGCGTGCCAACCAGCCGTGGCATTCTGTAGCAGTTATTGGTTAATGTCTGCAAATTTTCTTTTTCTACAAAAAGCGAAATGAGGCTCATTAAGCTCCTCTGGTATAATTTTTAAAAGAAAGGACAAGTTAAAAATAGCCTGAGAACAAGTCCTAGAGACTCAGAGCTGTTAGGAAGAACTAATGAGGATATGGGGGGGGGGGGGCTTTGCAACTGCAATTTACAGACCTGCTGACTGCGGGACCCCAGCAGGAAGGGTGGGCTGAGGGGGCACAGGAGAAAAGACTTTTAGGGGCAGAGCACCACTTCCAAAGGGTCAAATGCAGGTTCAATTTTCTTTGACTGGGGAGGAGAACTCAGGACCTCACACATTTTAGGCAAGTGCTGTACCACTGAACTACATCTCCTGTGCCCTTGATTCAATTTGGATTATATCAATCACTTCCTAAATATAAGGTACCAAGTGGTGATAATATATGTTCCCAATTCCTGTCTTAGGCTGTTAGGATCCTGGTACAAGAACATGAGAGTCAGGACTAGAAAATCTGAAGGATGGTCCATCTGGAGGCACCAGGCCCTTGAAAAGGACAACTGTCTTGAGATGGATGATCAGGCCTTGGCTTCCATGTGCCAACAGAAGAGAGAAGACAAGACAAACAGGTCACCAGTGTGTGAACACAGCAGAAAGTGGGATTATATCCACTTGCCCCAGCTAACAATCCTGTACTGAAAGTTACCAGGAGGGCTCAGTCCAAAGCAGATTATATGGGGGCACCTCCTCTCCGGAAATTTCGTGTTAGTGCAAGGGGAATCAAGGAGAGACTTGGAGATGACAATTAGTCATCAGTGAACCCATTGTAGCAGAAAGCTTTGACAAAGACTGAGACTGATGAGAGGTATTGCTTATGGACTGAGTGGGCAAAATTTGTGTGTGTCCAGCCCTCTGAGCCAGTTCTCCTTGGACAACTGCCACCCAGGTGTTGGTGATGATGTCAACCACACCAATGCTCCTGAGCCTAGACCTTTATTGGTTGTACCTGCATTAATTTGTATTCACAAATGTGAACCCTTCCTACATCTCCTCTGGGAGAGAAGTGGGCGTGGGGAAGAGCTGCAACCTCTCCCTAGGTTGTGTCCCTGCTAATCCCCACTCCAGTTGGACCCCACATGGAACAGATGAGGCTGGCTTACAGATCTTGGAAGTGTCAAGTGATAACTTCTGGGACTCAGGCTTTGTGCCTTGCCCTCCCTGCCTGACAGCAATACAGAGGGGCCATGAATGTGGGGGGTAAGACTGGGAAAGATGAAAGCAGCCACTTGGCAGGGATGTGTACACCAGGTTGGGGTCCTGACTGAGGAATCTGTGAAGGCTTTGTGATACGCACAGGGATAGGGGAGGAGAGTTCGGGAGAAGGTGCGGCAGCCTTGGAGGCTGAGTAGGCTCCTTTCCCACTTCTGGCCTGTGCTGTGGGCTCAGAAACCCAGCCCTGCTCCTTGCTATTGTGTGGCATTAACTCATCCCAGGAATCTGGTAGGCCCAACTTCTGGAATGCAGTAAGCATATTAGGAACCTAGCCAGGTATGATGGCACATGCCTGTTCATCCTAGTACTCTGGGAGGCTGAGGCAGGAGGATTGCACATTTTAACCCAGGTTGAACAACTTGTTATTTAGCAAGACTCTGTCTCAAAAATAAGAACAACAACAGCAAAAGAATATTAGGAACCATGAATGAGGGCTTATGATTTGCCAGGCACCATGCCAGGGTTTTGCCTACACTATCACATATTCATCAGCCAGTCCCAGATCTGAATCCTGGTTGTGCCATTTATTATATGGCCCAGACAAATCACTTAATCTCTCCAAGCCAGTGTATCAGCCAGCTCTGGCTGCTGTAACAAACACCACACACTGGGCAGGTCAAACAACTCTTCTTTTCTCACAGTCCTAGGGCATAGAAGTCCTAGGGCATAGAAGATCTAAGATCAAAGTGCCAGACGGTTGGTGTCTGGTTGCATACCTCTGTCTGCCTTTGCACTTTCCTCACAGGGCCTTTCTCAGGGAGGGGCCCCTCTGGTGTCTTTTCTCATGAGAACACAAATCCTATTGAATCAGGGCCACACTCTCATGACGTCTCACGATCTTAATTATTTCCAGAGAGGTCCCATCTCCAAATACAGTTGCACTAGAGGCTAGGACTCCAGCATCTGAGTTTTTTTGGGAGGTGCACACTTATGTTCAGTGCATAGCAGTCATTTTCCCCAGTGGTAAAATGGGAATAACACTGCCATTTATTTTAGATATCTGGGAGGACTAAACATGACAATGCAGGGAAAGCACAGAGCAGATTGCTCGGCACAGCCCTCACTCACTGCCAGTCTACCCAGACTTGGCATTATTATTATCAGACTTTAAACATGCAGCCAGGCTGCCGGCAGCATAATTAGTAAGAGGAGGTGGATATGGTCTTCCAGCACGGGTTTGTGCAACTTCAAAGCCTGGCTTTTTCTCATTATGCTTCATTGTTTCTTAAGACTTATATAATGCGACAATTATAAGACCCAGAGTCATTTGAACACTCCTGAGAGTGGTTTACTATTAATAGTTAAACACACCATCATATAGATCACAAAACAGTTTCACTTTAAATATCACACCTCAAAGTTCAAGGGCTGGGTCTTACAGATCTTTGATTCCTCGGCGTCTGGCACAGTGCCTGTCACATCAGACTGTACAGACTAGGCGAGCTGACTTAGATCTACAGGGAGCATGAAGCCAGTGAAGCAACTAGGGCTTCACGGCTCCCCTTCACCATCCCCTGGTGCCCCCACTTTGACCCCAAAGTCCATTGTCTGCACCCTTCACACGCCTGCATGAACCAAGGACTTTAAAAAAATTTTTCTATATGTTTCTTTTCTTAATCATCCTTTTGTGTACTCACTGAATTAGTCTATAAATAATCACCAAGTGCCTACTATGTTCCAGGCTCTGTTCTTGGATCCAGGAAACAATAGTGAACAAGAAACCAAAGTTTCTGCTCTCACCAAGGGAACAAGCATGCATCTGGTGGATGAGGTAGGAATAAAGTTCCTAACTAAATTCAGAAGATGTGCACTATGTGCCATGCCCTGGGGCCATGAGACAGTGGTTGATTACCTGAATTATCTACCTGATAGGAATTTAATGGGCACAGAAGGGGGGTCGGAGAGAATAGAAGATGGGGTTTCTGCTCTCTCAGAAATACATATATGTGTATATATATATATATATATATATACATATATAATACTGGGGATCTGTTTTTCCTACTGAACTACACTGAGCTACGTCTCTAATACTGCTTTAAAAATTTAATTTTAAGCCAGGCGTGTGGTGGCGCATGCCTTTAATCCCAGCACTCGGTAGGCTGAGGTAGGAGGAGCGTTGTGAGTTTGACGCCGGCTTGGGCTACAACGTGAGCACAAGGCCGACCTGAGCTACATAGTGTGATCCTGCCTCAAAAAACTAGGGCCGGGAGTTTGGCCAGGTGGCTCAAGCGCCTGTCTGGCAGGCGTGAGCTTGTGAGTTCAATACCTGGTGCTGCAAAAAAAAAAAAAAAAAAATTTAATTTTATTTCTCATCCTGAACCTGGCTTTTGGTAAGTCACCAAGTTGCCCAGACTGGGCTTCAACTTGCCTGCAGGAGCACTGAGATTATAGGTGTGCACCACTACTACCAGCTGAGTCCCCATTCTTTTTTTTTTTTTTAGTACTGGGGATTGAAATCACAACCTGGCACTTATACCACTGAGATAAATTCCCAGCCCTATTTTTTAAGACAGGGTCTCACTATGCAGTTCAGGCTGACCTTGAACTCACTTTGTAGTCCAGGCTGGCCTCCAACTTACAATGATCTTCCTGTGTCAGCCTCCCGAGTGCTGGGATTACAGGCATGCACCAAGAGGCCCAACTTGAGTCCCCATTCTTAAGAAACAAAATGTATATAGAAATGAGGCAACGACAAAATGTTTCAATTAACAGCCACAAATGACAAATCATATCAGATTATGTAAATACTTGTAGATGAGCGCAACAAGAGGTATTTTGTCAAAATGACGTCCACAGACTACCGACACCAGAATCAACTGGGATGCTAGGACATTAATTACCTCACCTTCTAGAATCACTCTGTCCTGGATGGCGGCTGAGCATCTGTGAGTCTGACAAACACCCTGGTTGATTCCGATGCCCTTGACGATTTGGGAGTCATTGTGGACCAGTGTTTATCAAGCATTGGCTTCAGCACAGTAAGCCCTGCAGTCAGGATCACAACACAACGGCCTAAGGCCCAGAGAAGAGGGCAAGGAAGACCCCAGGGAAGTGATGGTGAACCTTTTAGAGACCCAGTGCACAAACTGGACCCCAAAACGCGCTCATCTGTCACAAAGTGCCAACGTTACAATTAAACCTGAATACTGAGGTTTTAGTTTAGAAAACAACTCTACACTAACATCTGTTGTCTTCAGAAAAACCACAATAGCACATGTGCCACAGCTTCACCACCACGGACTGCCAAGTAGGGCATGAAGGCCAAGGTGGAGATTGAAAAGGAGGTTGTTTCCAGTAAGTGGTTGGGAGTAAGTCACTAAGGGTACATTTGCACAGCAGAAAGAGGTAAGACTGTCAAATAAGACCAGTTTTGTTGTGGGGGGCAAGTATATTAGAAAGTGTTCTATCACTAAGCTATATCCCCAGGCCTTTTATTTTACAGTTTTTTGAGAGGAAGTCTCACTAAATGGCTTAGGCTGGTCTGGAATTTGCCACCCTCCTATCTTGGGCTCCTGAGGGTTGGGATTACTAGGACCACACCACCAAACCTGGTGTGAATAATGAAGTCTTTTTGGTTTTTGTTTTGTTTTCTTGAGCTAGGGTCTCATTATGTAGTTTAGGCCAGCCTTGAACTCACTATGGTGCCCAGGCTGGCCTCAAACTCTCAGTGATCCTCTCCTGCCTCAGCCTCTTGAGTGCTGGGATTACAGGTATGACCCACCACACCCAGCAAATAATGAGATTTTAATTAAAGAAAATTTAAGGAATTCTGCAAATGAAAGGCACTTAGCAATAAAACCCTATTGCTTTGTATGTGTGTGTTTTTGGTACCAGGGATCAAATTCATGACCTCGTGCTTGCCACGTAGGTACTTACACCACTGATCTAAATCCTTGGCCAAAACCCCCATTACTTTGAAAACACTATTTGAAAGAGCTTAATAGTAAAATACTTCTGCATTTATGATTTTGGGTAGAGCACTTAATTTTACTGAATTTCAATTTCTTAATCTACGAAACTACCATAATAATATTTACTATTCGGCCTTGTGAAGAGAGAATGATACACACGTGAGAAGCCAATCGTATTCTGGACAAAGTCTGTATTGAAACAATAACAAAACTGAAACCGAAGTGAGGGGCACACAGAGTCACTACTTCCTTTCTTTTGAAGGTCTCCAAGGCACTGAGGCTCCCTGGCGCCTGGCTAGCCAGCCTTCTTATTGAGCGCCCTCTAGCGTCAGATGCTATAACGACTCACTCCGTCTCCCAACTCAGAATGAGGTTTTTTTTAAAAATTAATTTTACTGGTACTCTTTTGATATATATAATCATCGCATCCATCATAGGAGATTTATGCTTGTACATAATGTATCTTAATTCTTCTTTTTCCCCCACTCCCCTTTCCTCACTTTAACCCCACTTCCTTTCCTTACTTACAAAAGCTTGATTTCCATTTTTTTCCTTCTATTCTTTTTTCCGTTTCCCTTCCTTCCCTTTACCCTCCCCCCCCTTGTTCCCTTTCCCATTTGAATATTTTCTTCCCACTTCCCCATACCTACCAACAGGATGAGGTTTCTAACAATAAACAACTGACCCTTTAGGAAAGCTAATAATAACTTACATAAAAATAACATTCTTAATAGTGAGGTACACATTAATATAATGGAAACTACTTTGTAGCTTCATAGCTACAGCATCGATGATACATGCACAGTTTTCTTCTTCTTCTTTTTTTTTTGGCCACCAGGGATCAAACTCACAACCTTGCACCTGCCAGATAGGTGCTTAAGCCACTGAGTCAAACCCCAGCCCTAGTTTTTTCGAGGCAGGGTTGCACTACATAGCTCAGGCCAGCCTTGCACTTGCATTGTAGCCTAAGCTGACCTCGAATTCACAATGCTTCTCCTGCCTCAGCCTCCCGAGTGTTGGGTTTAAAGGCGTGCACCACCATGCCCGGCTTCACAGTTTTCTTCTTGAAACAAAGTCCCTTAATGAATACTGAACAGATTCAAGGCGCAAAATTTTTCCATTCTGAGACTTCCCCCTTCATGCTTTCAAAGCAACTAAAAAATGTTCTCTTACATGTTTCTTTTATTGATTATGATTTCACATATGAGTGTCTTCTCTTCTGAAAGAATGGTGATATCACTAAACTGAAAGTATCAGGAGTTTGGTTTCTAGGGACAGCTCTGTTCTTGGCTACAGGGTACCACTGGCTAAGTAACTCACTTCTTTAGTTCTTGCTTTCTGCAAATCTAAAATGAGACATACAGATTCCAGGGTCACTCAGGTCTCTTCTAGAGTGCAATTTTTGCCCAAAGAGGCAGTGTGGGGTGTGGATATCAAACACACTGGGGTACCAATCAAAAAACAAGTTCTGTTGCAGTATTTTTTAGCTCTGGAATCTTAGTCAATCATTTAACTGATCTGAATCTTTTTTCCTTCATCTATAAAAAGAGAAAAGGCCTTACTTGCCTTATTTACAGTTATTATGAAACAAACAAACAAAAAAGGTGTTGCAGATAAAATACTTTGAAAACTACAAAATGCTATAAAAATACAATTTTCTAAAATAAAGACCTCTGCCCAGTCAACATTTGTGAAAGACATATGGCAGGCAAGGACCTTAACACCAAATGTATCTTGAGTTTTGTCTGAAGCAGAAAATAGAAGCATAGATCAACATGGTTGAAGACATTAAGTAAAAAATGTATGGAAGGGCTTAACACGTGGCCTGGCATGTAGTAAGGGCTCAATATGTGGGTGCTATCATTTTTTCTCTAGTTCATTTCATAGTAGCATCTAATAGGTAAAGAAGCTAAAAAGAAGAGTTAAACAGTTTTTTCATGTTACCAAAGACATGATTCTTAGACCTCTGAATGGAATTCTACTCCAATCTGCTGTGTATCCTACATCTCTAGTTCCAGGAACATGGTAAAGGAAAATCATCAGAAGGCCTGTGGGAATGACAGATTGAGGTCTGTGCTTGGCTTGGAGGTTTTTCTGACAATCTACTTGAAGAGCCAACTCAGAAATTGATTTGAAGAGGCTACAGAAGCAGGATGGTTATACAAAAGACTTCCAATATCTGAACTCTCTGAGCTTTGATTTTCTGTCCCATCAGACCACATTGCTCAGGGGGCTGGGACAACTTACCCTGGGTAGGCCTCTATATTCTGATGGAGGCAAAACATTATCCCTAGTGGCAGGACACACATTCCTTATCACTGTGTCCTTGACTCTAGTAACCATGCCATGACCTTTAAAAACTAAAAACAAATCATAACAATGAAAACATTCTAAACCACTGCCGAAGCAAAAAGTTGTGGCCTCTGGTAGATGTGAATGAAGATTTAAACAGGCTTGTTCTCTGTGATTGCCTGACCAGGCTTTTCAACTCCCATAAAGATTTTTGTAGACAACAGAGCAAAATGAACCAAGAGAAGTAGTTGGCTCTTTTGTCCAAAGCTTTTGGAGGACAGATGGGAGAGGTACCTTCTATATCAACTGAGAGACTCACCCCAGAGCTCTATTCCATGGATTCTGAAAAATGACTTGTTTCAAGCTGCGTGACTCAAAGAGAGACATCAGCTGCCCAACCGTACTAGCAGGAGAAGCTGTGCCTCCCTGATTCTTTCCTAGCCCAGTCTCCCAGGTTACAGTCTGGAGTCCCTGAAGGAGCACAATGAGGATCATGTGGGGAAGCAGGTGCGGAATCTGAAGTGATGGGCAGAAGGGTCATTCCTCCCCCATTTCTCTTGCTTTAAATATTAAGACTCCTGTCAGCAATATATTTAGGATGCTATGCATTCTTTTAGAGCAAAAGTCACCAGGCAGTGGCATTTTAGGGCCACATCATTGTAAATGGTATCCTATGGGAAGAAGAAGCAGAGAAGCAATTGCCAAGGTTTTCCCTGAGGGCTTTTCTTTTACAAAAGTCATCAGGACTTATTTACAGGGTCCCAAAGCCTGCTGAAGTGGGCCTTCCTGCCGCTCCCATTGTTTTTTTTGTTTTGTTTTGTTTTTTTGCAGCACCAGGGATCAAACTCACAGCCTCATGCTTGCCAGACAGGCGCTTAAGCCACTGAGCCAAACTCCCAGCCCTAGTTTTTTGAGGCAGGGTCGCACTGCGTAGCTCAGGCCAGCCTTGTGCTCGTGCTGTAGCCCAAGCCGGCCTCGAACTCACAATGCTCCACCTACCTCAGCCTCCCGAGTGCTGGGATTAACGGCATGTGCCACCACGCCCGGCTTGCTCCCATTGTTTTGGCTTGTTTTGTTGTTTTGTTTTTGGTTTATTTATTATATATTTTAAAGAGAATAAAATCAAACAAAGCTAAACAGAATAAAGCTAATCAGAACAGAACAATGAAAGCAATACAGGACTTCAAAACGAGATAACAGGAAATCAAAAATGGCTACCATAAAACATTCCAAGTACATCTTCAAAGTAGCTGCCCATACTGATACAGGGAAACAAAACTCCCAACCTGCTAGATGTCCAGTATGAGTTCATGGTCTCTAAAATTGAAGAATGAATTTTAGGACCAATGGAGGTTAAGAGCAGAATATATTTACTGAGAGAAAGAAGCTTTCTGTCTGAGAGAAAGACAGAAGAGGTCCCAAGTGGGTTGCCCAAGACTCTGTCTTTTAGGGACTTTTACAAAGCAAAACCACAAAGTAAGGCGGGTCCAAGGTAGGGAAAGCATGGAACTCACAAGGTGGACATGAGGTGGGATAGAACTGTGGCCGACCAATAAGATTAATTGCTCAGGGTAAAACTGATTAAATCAGGGACAAATGGGAAAGCGAGTCATGTAGCAAGTGGGCATGCATAAAGAGCAGTGGCTTTTCCTGTAGGGGTGTTACAGGCAGCTGAGTTAGACAGAAATATTATGGACAGTCAGACAGGGCTGGGTCCTTGAAGGAGCCAGTGCAGAAGCCCAGATACCTTGCAACTGTGGGGGAGACAGACACCCCCTGCTGTGGGCCAGGCCTCAAGACAAAAGATCAAACAAGTGCACCCATATCCTAAGGAGTGATATTCTAAATAGCTCTCTACCACCCTGAGGAAGTCAGGAGTCACCATCCCAACCCCCTAAGGTAAGAGTCACTGCTCCATAAGAATGACTGCTTACTACAAGACTCACTTCCCCATTTGTCCCCAATCTAATCAATTTTACCTGAGCAATTAAATCTTATTGGTTAGCCATAGTTCTGTCCCACCATAAGCCCACCTCACGAGTTTCCTTTTTCCCCATCTTGAACCTGTCTCACCTCGTGATTTTACTCTATAAAAGTCCCTAGAAAAGACAGAGTCCCTGACAACCCACTAAGGACCCCTTCTGTCCTCAGACAGAAGCTTTCTTTCTCTCAATAAATACATTCTCTGTTGTTCCTAAAATTCATTCTTTGATTTTTAGAGAACACAAACTCATACCGGACATATAGTAGGTTGGGAATTTCATTCCCCTTTATCAGGGGGTTGAGATGGTGACTCCTGGCTTCTTCAGGGTGATTGAGACCTATTTAGAATATCAATTCCTAATGCTTGTCCTCAGGATATGTGGGTGAATTTGATTTATCTTTTGTCTTGAGGTCGAGCCCACAGTGGAGGTGTCTGTCTCCCTGACGTTTGCAAGGTATCTCATCTTCTGCGCTGGCTCCTTCAAGGGCCTAACCCTGCCTGACTTACTATAATATTTCTATCTGACTCAGCTGCCTGTATCAATGCCATCAGACACAGTAAAAACAAACAGAATAAAACAAGACAGAATAAAACCAAACCTAAGAAAACTATGAAAACAATACAGGAATTCAAAACAAGATAATAGGAAATTAACAATGAATACTGCCTTCCCCTTTTAGAAATTATCCTCATCACTTTCATAATATCTATTGTACATTTTGGATCCCACTAACTCCTTCAGTTTTTTACGCTAAGAGATAACATGATGTTTACCTATATGAGTCTGAACATTTTCACCCATGAGCATGATCTCAAGTTGCATTCATTTACCTACAAGAGACTAGAGATATCCCTCTTTATAGCTGAGTAACTTTCCATTGTATGAAAATACCATATCTTTCTTATCCATTCTGCGGTTGATGGGAAAGCTACCCCTGTTTTTTTTTCTCGTTTCCTGTTGCATGAACAATTACTTTCTCTCCTTTGACTTCTGGTCTATGAATTTCCTTTCACGTTAAATGTGTTTCTTGTATACAGCATATTGATGGATCTTGTTTCTTGATCCACTCTGTCTGTGTTTCTCTTTATTGGTGAACTGAGGTCATCTACATTAGTGGTTACAACCAGCACGCTGGCCTTGAACTCTCAGTGACCCTCCTGTCTCAGATTATGCTTTCTTATCAATATCCCATGAAAATCTAGATCTAAATATATATGATTTAGAGTAAATTCACCAGAGAAAGTGTATCTTACTTTCCTTAGTGGCCTCAAAGTGTGGTTATGAAAAGAAAACTTTAAAGGTGCCTTGGTTTATGCAAAGGTTCTGGACATTGGAAGGGAGAGTGAAGAGACTGGCCTGACCCCTGGGTCACACTTCGCAAATATCTGTGCAACTTGTTGCGGAATTGAGATGTGTGGACTATCAGGTATGAAGCAAGCCCAACCTGTGTGTGTGTGTGCGTGTGTGTGCGTGTGTCTGTGGTATGTGTGTGAGTGTGATTTTGACCTTTGTCTTTCTAGTCCCTCCAATCATTTACACTATTCATACATAGTTTCAATTTCCTTGGGCCACACTATCGCTACCAATCAGCCACCCACAGAGAATGAACAAAAGACCAGATTCTTTAAGATCATCACAGTAGCCTGAGCCTGTTGGCTTCTTTGTAATTCCTCTCAACATCTACTTCATATTCTAGGAGGCCAATGCAACAGCCCCTTTAAGGACCTCAAAGAAAAGGAATATAGGAACCTCACAGTGCTCAGGGCAACAGCTGGATTAAATTTGTTGTACCCTAGAATGGAGCTACTCAAACTTTAATGTGCATTGAACCACAGATTGTAATACTCAGAATCTGACCCAGTAGGCCTGGAGTGGGGTCTGACATGAAGTTCTCAGAAGATACTAAGCTGCTGGGGCTCAGAGCACATTTCAAGTGGTGGGGTTGTAGACCACCATGAAAGGGCAGAATCATGCCTCCTATCTTGGTTACTTTTCTCTTGTTGTCGAGACAAAATACCTGAGGCCCAAAATGAAGGAAGGAAAGGTTTATTTCTTACAATCTTTGGAGGTTTCAGTACGTACTCAGCTGGCTCCAAGGCAGGGTGGCATGGCTGAGGGGCAGTTGTTCATGGCGGCTGCAAACAGCAAGAGTGAAAGGGCAAAAGGAGGGAAAGCACTGCTCCTTTCCTCCATTTCATTGTATGTTGGCTCATACAAGGCCAGTGCAACACTCACACCACCAGTCCCAGTGCTAGACAACAAACCCATCACAAATGCTAGATTCAGCTGCCTCCATGACTGCATGAGGCTTGGGGGGGGCACCTAGACACAAACCATAACACCTCCTCATGTCCCTAATTTCATGGTTGGCCTACAGTTGTAAGCTGCCCCATAATCTCATCCAACTGGACCTGGTATTCTCTCTCCCACACCAGTTTCTCACTCACCTCTTCTTTCTCACACTTTCCCATCATACCATCTGGATGCCTCTCTTTGCAACTCTTGCACACATCTGTGAATTCTGTTTCTTTGTGGGTGCATGCAGATTTCTTGAGCTGCTCTTCCCCACTCACTGATGACTGGAGTCATAGTCCTTGTCTTGCCAACCCTACCATCATCTCATGGAGGCCTGGTCCACAGCTTCCTTAGTTCCTCATCCTCCTCTTCTCCATTTCATCTCTGTTTCCAAGGACCATGCTCTCAACTTGCAAAGTGCCCCCTGCTATTCCATCACTCATAGGAGTCTTTCAGAAAGCCCACTTTTGCCTCCATTCCTACCTTGCTTTCTTATTTGCTCTTCACACTCTTTCATTGGTGCTGTGAACTTTAAGATTTACTTCTGTCTGAGCCCTGTCTGTGCTCCCTTTTCTTCCTTCTTAGGTCAAATACCCTGGGGTACATACTACGGAACCATGTACTTCTCTTTCCTGGTGCACTTGAAAGAGCAGGATTTCAAGAGCCCAGTCAGAGTGATATAGGAAAAATGATCCCAGACCTCCAAATGATATGGGGGAATGAAACTCTCAACCTACTATATGTCCGGCGCGAGTTAGTGTTCTCTAAAAATCAAAGAACGAATTTTAGGAATGACGGAGGGTAAGAGCAGGATATATTTATTGAGGGAAAGAAAGCTTCTGTCTGAGGGACAGAAGGAGGCCTGAGCGGGTTGCCAGGGACTCTGTCATTTTTAGGGACTTTTCTAGAATAAAATCATGATGGGGAACTCACAAGGCAGATGGGCATAAGGTGGGACATAACCATGGTTAACCAATAAGACTAATGGCCCAGGTAAAATTGATTAAATCAAGGGCAAATGAGGAAAGGAGTCACGTAGTAAGAGAGGATGCTTAACAGTAGTGACCCTTTCTGTAGGGGGTTGGAATGCTGACTCCTAACTTCCTTAGGGTGATAGAGAACTATTTAGAATATCAATCCTTAGGATATGGGTGCACTTGTTCTGTCTTTTGTCTTGATATCTGGCCCAAGCAGGAGGTGTCTGTCTCCTCAGAGGTTACAAGGTATCCGAACTTCTGCACTGGTCCCTTTGAGGGCCTAGCCCTGTCTGACTGCCTATAATATTTTTGTCTAACTCACTTTTCCTGGAACAAGAGCTCATATCCTTTCCATACCTGACCCACAAACAGTCCTGATGGGATAGTTCTCCCTGGATGAGCTTCTCAGTCAGCCTCAAGCTTATCTGCTCACTCTTGGATCATGAAAATTGCTCTGATCACCTTATATTTCAGGGCAGTCTCTGGTAGTTGTGGAAGTCAGCTTTCCACTACAACAATAAGTATCTGACATAATCAATTCATAAGGAGAAAAGGTTGGTTTTAGCTCATGATTTTGGAGGTTCCAGTCCACGGCTAATTGGTCCTTTTGCTTTTGTGCCTGTGATGAGGCTGCACAGCATGGTGGGAGAATACAGTGGAGCAAAACTACCTATTACCCTGTGCCCAAGGAGAAAAAGAATGTGAATGAGTGGCCAGGGCCTTACTCTCCCCTTATAGGGCCTGTCTCCAATGACCCGAAGACCTCCACTAGGTTTCACTACCTCTCAACAGTGCATTCCTGTGGACCAGCCTTTTAACTTTTGGGCCTTTGGTGGACACTTAAGGTTTAAATTATACCATTAATTAGTCATTCCCAGTCCAGAGAAACAGTAAAAGCTGTGAGTCATTCAAACTTGGTCCACTGTGGACAGAGCCTACAGTAGAAAAGTGGACATAATTTCTGTTCTCTTGACAATATCAGTTCCTCCCCCTTTCTACCACCAAATGCCACTTCTGACCCCTGCTTCCCAGAAGGGGAAAGTGGGCTGAAGAGGCTAAAGGAGTTTATTGAGAGCTGGTGTTTGGTGCTGTCTTGGTTCTGGACACTTGGTTCTGGACAAATATTTACAGTGGGTTCTTTCTCTTTTGGGTTCCTTTAAGCAGTTCTTTGGAGACCCCTGTTCCTGGGGACCATGATCTGTACTGTTAAAACTCTGGTGATTCTCCTTCCTGAACTATCACTTCAATCTCTCCCTATAGCCTTGTTCTTGATGATTTAGTGCTTTCCATCAGGATATATTAACAGTGACTCCTTGGGGGCAGAGTTCCTTTAGAAAAGCTCCAGGTCAACTCAGCACAGCCTTACAACATCTGCACTCCTGCATCCCATAGTACACACACATCTGTGACCTGTTGTCACTGTAGTAAACTGACTCCCCCAAATTAGGACCGCTGCTGTTGCCACAGGCAGCTTCAGATGCCTGCTCTGTAGATTTTTCAGGCATGAAGCAGATGGCAGTCCAAGGCCCACCCCCAGGAACACATTTCTGTAACTCCAGCAGGCTCCTGCAGGCTGCTGCCTCTTCTGCTTTATGGGAATACAGGGCACCGTGCACCGTCCTCCCAGCATACCCTCCTGCGCTTTCCAGCCCCACCCCTCCAGTCTCTTTCATAGGCTGGAGTTAGGTAGTCTGTTGTGGTCTCAAAATCAGTTCACGGTCTCCTTTGCAAGTCCTGCACTATCAAGCTTAGAACTCACTTTGGAAGAAGAGAGCACTTGCCAGCTGTTGTCTAGTGTACTCCTCAATCAAGACGTAGTTAAAATCCCATCTTAACATCCTGCCATAGGAGTTCTTCTCATGCAGCGATGCTCCATCTATTTTGTAACATGTTCATTTTCCCTTCTAAAAGATAATCTCCGGGAGGTCTGAGACCAAGTCAGCAGCACACCAACACTCACCCCAGCAGCTAGTAGTTGAGTAAGTGAGACATAAAAGATTTCTCTGCAACCCCACCTTCTCAAGTCAAAGCCCAACTCTTCTCTTCCCTTTCCCAGCCTAAGGTCTACAGTTGTTCTCTCTTAATGTCTTCACTTCTTAACTCTGTAAGAAGGGAGGACAGGCACTGATGGAGACACGGAGGCTTCTCGTCTCCACTTGCTGCAGCCCTGACCCTGTGTCAGCTGAGTGCTCTCCATGTTCATGATCACTGCCCCTGCTTTTTGTGCTTACCCCTAGGCTTTCCATCAATGTCACACCCAGTGCAGCCTTTCCACAGGCAGAGTCTCACTTAAGCCAGATATAGCCACCGACTCCCAGGCCTCCGTAAAGGGTCAGGGTCAGGGTCAGGGTCTGGGCCTCTGGATCAGCTTCCTGTGAATGTTGAAACAAAGTACCATAAACTGGGTGGCAGGAATTTATTGTCTTAAAGGCCTAGATTCTGGAAGTCATAAATCAAGCTGTCAACACTCCCCTATTCCCACTGAGGCATTAGGGAAAGATCCTTCCTGGCTTCTTCCTGGCTTATATAGGCTGTCGGCAACCTTGGCTGTTCATTATAGGTGCATTTCTTACAGATGTACTGCTCCAATCTCTGCCTCTATTGTCACATGAATTCTGGGTGCATGTCTGTGTGGTTTCACATGAATTTCCTTTAAGGAATCACATAACATCAGTGACTGATTGGATTTAGGGTCCAGCTTAATCCAGTATGATGTCATTTTAATTACCATATTTACATCTACAAAGACCCTGTTTCCAAAGAAGGCCACATTCTGAAGTTCTGGGCGAGCACAAGTTTTAGGGGAATGCAATTCACCCAGTGCAACATGTTCACCTACTGAATTTATCAATGGATGAATTCACTGATGAGAATAGCATCGCTGTAATCCAACCACCTTCCACACACATGAGGATTTTGAGAACATTCTAGTTCTAAGCCATAGCAGTTTTTTTCACAGTAATAAAAAGCAAATATATTTTTCTAGTCAGGGAAGGAACAATTGGGACATCAGGACATTGTTTATGACACAGAATAAAAATAAAACTTTTGCTTCTTAAGCAACTTGTGCATCTGAAGATCTTTCTGCCTTGTTTGAGTTCCTCTGCAGCATTTGACAGAAAACAGGGAGAGTCCTGTCATCCAGCTTCCCAACACCCCAGCCTCTGAGCCTACACCCCAACCTCCCCTGTACCAACTGTACAGAGAAGACCCATTCCAGAAGGCAAAAGGAAAAAACAGGCTGGGTCTCTACCCTACTTTGCAGCTTAGGGTAGAGGTAGAAGGTGAAACTGAAAATGTTCAGAAGGGGGAAGGGTAAACAGTTTTGGAAGTTGCACTGTAAGAGCGCTAAGGCCAAGGAATGGACTTGCCTGTTCATAGTACCCTGGTCTGCCACCTAGTGGACACTTATTGGATATCCAGAGAATCAGCGGCAGATCCTTCCAGATGCTAGCAACCAGACCAGCTGTTCCTCTAGGATGATGGTGTTTCCTGGGTCTTGGATTCTTTGGAACAGTTCCTCATTAAAACACACCCTGATCTGAAGTTTGGAAATTACAGTGACTGTTTCCAGAAGGGGCTTGTTCAGCTCAGATACTCTCGAGTGCAGTATGAAAGTACCACTCCGTCTCTCTGTAAAGGCAATGGGGAAGTCCTTTTTCTGAGACTTGCCAGGAACACTGGAGCATAGACAGACAGCAGGAAGGGTTCTGGGGACATTCAGGAGTTAGTCCTTTTATGGCACTGTCACAAGCTGGCTTTTGTTTGCAGCAGAAGTCCAAAACTGTTGTCATAATTTCCATAAATTTTTGCAGGTATTGTCCATAATGCATTTGGTTGCCGTTCAACTTATTAATGAAAGAATTAGCTTCTACATTTATACATTCATCTCACCTAAATAGCACGGAAAAGTAAAAGTGTAAATCAGTTGCATAACTTGATGCCAATTACTGTCTTTTGTTTGGGGACTTACATAATATATGAAAGATGAGCTATCCTAATCCTTATTCCTCAAATCACATACTCAAAACTCGTAGAAAAGATATGTGCTTAGAAGTATTTTAATTTCTAATCCTATTAAAAATCAGGGAACCAAGCCATATTTTCCATGGACCTTAGCTATTCACCAGGAGAAGCAAGCCAATATTCTAGCATGTTGTAGCACTTATCAAGTGATGTAACATCCCCCCAAACATAGCCAGGGAGTATATCATCAGTTATCTGTTGCTGTGTAATAAATTGACTCAACATTCAGTGGCCTAAAACAACAAATATTTATTATAGTGCAGAGTCTATAAGTCAAACATTAGAAGTAACATAACTACTTGTGGTAAAATTGACAAAAATTGTGTATATTAAGGGTGTTATAGGTTATATTCCTGTGTCCCCTCCAGGTCTCATGTAATCATGGCATGGATGTGGCTGAGTCTAGCATTCATGATTGGTTTGCTGTCTGGTGCTGGGACTGGCAATGTGAGTGCTGCACCCACCCGGGGGTGGAACCCACATACAGTGTAAGGGCAAGAGGGAGGCCTGTTTTCCCTCTCTTGCCGGTTCGCACTGTGCTGTTTGGCAGCTACCATGAATGGCAGCCCCACCGTGCCACACTGCCTTGAAGCCAACTCAGTATTAATTGAAACTCCCAAGAACTGTAAGAAATAAACTTTTCCTTTCCTAAAATTGGGCATCAGGTATTTTGTCTCAGTAATAAGAAAAAAGTAAAACAAAGGGTGTAAAACATGATTTGAATATGTATATAATATGATTACCACAATCAAAGTAATTAACATACACATTACCACACTAAGTACTATTTTTTTTCTTTTTTTTTAATTTTATTTCAAAGATAGTGAAATGCAACAAAAGATAACAGAACAATCAAAGCAAAGCAGTAGAACTGGCATAGAACTTCAGAGAGAGACACTATGAAAACAATAGCTACTATATTCTATGTTGTTACTTTCAGAATAGTTGACCATTCCATCAGACATAGCAAAAACAAACCAAAAACAAAACACAATAAAACCAATAAAAACAGGATGTGAAATGAAAAAAAAAAAGAAATAAAAAATAAACAAAATTAAGCAAACCAATGACAATAATATTGGGGCTGAAAGACAAGACAGAAGACAATCCCACCTATTTGCCACAGTAGAAAATGTCATCTACCCAAGAAATGCTGAGACTGTGGGCACCAGGCCTGCAAGACAATCCAGCAATAAAAGTTTTTGTAACCCAGTTGTCATGAACCCAGCGGTCCTCTGGGCAGGCAGGATGCGCTGTGGGGGCGGGGGGGGGGGGCGGCGGGGGAGAACAGGTCCTTGATTAATAGCCCTCGGCGGGCCTACGCGACAACACTCTTTCTCTCCCGCTAGGTTCCGCGCGGTGGAGGTCGCGCAGACTCACCAGGGAGGTGGGCTGGTTTGCCTCTGGTTGCGGCCTCTCGCCCCCCACACTAAGTACTATTTGTGTGTGTGTGTGTGTGTGTGTGTGATATCGGGGATCGAACTCACAACCTCGGCCTGCCAGGGAGGCACTGAAGCCATTGAACCAAACTCCTGGCCCTGTGTTTTTTGAGACAGGGTCGCACTGTGTAGTTCAGGCCAGCCTTGCTCACACTGTAGCCCAAGCTGGCCTCGAACTCACAACGCTCCACCTACCTCAGTCTCCCGAGTGCTGGGATTAAAGGTGTGCGCCACCACGCCCTCACACTTAGTTACTATTATGTATGTGTGTGGTAAAGACACTCAAGATCTAGTCTTAGCAAATTTCATGTAAATAAATAATGTTATTAACTGTAGTCTCCATTAGGTTCTCCAGAACTTATTCATTCAAAAGTTTATACCCTTTAGCTAACAACACCTCATGTCTCCTGTCCCAAGTCTTTGACAGCCATCATTCTACTCTTTCTGAGTTCAACTTTTTTAGATTTCACATATAGGTGAGATCATATAGTGTTTGTCTTTCCATGTCTGGTTTCACTTGGTATAATGTTCTCCAGGTTCATTCATATTGTTGCAAGGGTCAGGATTTATTGGGAAAAAAAATGCACATAAACATTTTCTTTATCCATTCATTCACTGATAGACAGTAGGTTGTTTACATGTCTTTACCACTGTAAATAATGCTGCAATGAATATAAGTGTGCAGATAACTCTTCATACTGGTTTCATTTTCTTTGGATATGTACCCAAAAGGGAGACTATTGGATGATCTGTTAGTTTTGCTTCAGTTTTTGAGGAACAGTTTTTCATGGTGACAATACATTCCCTGGTGGTTCTATATGAGTCATATATGTATGTTCTGTATCTGCAGTCACTGAGGTTGGAGGATCTACCCCCATGCTCATCTCAGATGCTTGTTGACTGACTAGAGAGCTCGAGTTCCTGCCCAGATGGGCCTCTCTACATGGCTGCCTGAGTGTCCTAATGACACGGTACCTACCTTCCCAGAAGGGATCTGCAAGAAAGAGAGCAAGTCAGACTTTGAGAGTACTCCAATAACCTATCCTCAGGAGTCAACACCACCATTTGTGTCATATTCTTTGGTCACATAGACCAACCCTGATACGATATGGGAGGGTACCACACAGTGGTGAGTCCCAGAAACCTGGCTGCCACAGTCAAGAATCAATTTCCTTCTGTGATCACTAAGATCAGATGTAATGCAATTAGTCATAAACACAAATGAAATATGTATGTATATATATAATATATATACTTTTCATTTTTATTTTATTTTTTGGTTTTTGAGACAGGGTCTAGCTATGTAGCTCAGACTGGCCTTGAACTCACTACCATTTCCCTCTAAACATAAGACCAAGTTTTATATTAATTTTTGTTCCAGAAGATGCAATAGGGCTTATTTTCAGAGTCTTTTTTTTTTTTTTCTTTTTTTCTTTTTTTGCGGCACCAGGGATTGAACTCACAGCCTCACGCCTGCCAGACGGGCACTTAAGCCATTGAGCCAAACTCCCAGCCCTTCAGAGTCTTTTTCATGTACAAAAATTTACACTTATTCATGTGCCAAAATCTATATTTATTCAGATATACTCATTTCATCTTCTTCTGGAACATGATCATAACTCTCCAAATCTCAAATCCCAGCCTGAATTTCTTGTGACTCCATTTTTTGTAGAGTCATTGGCCCCACTCTCTTATACCCAGCAATAGAGCTTTCTTTATAGGAGCATTTCTTGTCCATGTGGGCTACTTGTAGCACTTTGGGAAGTTGACTGTCGGTGATTTTACCCCACAAATTCCTTACCCGAGTTACGGTCTCTTTCAGGTTGGGCTTCTCAAAGTTTCCATTAAATCATGTTAGTTGAAGACTTATGAGACAGGACTGGCAACAAAAATGATGACAGTTAAGAACGATGGTCTGCAAAAAAGTGACGAAAAATTACAGGCACCAAAATTCAGAAAATGTTTCTTTATTTTACATGAGAGCTTTAAGTACATCTGTAACAGCACATGGCACATTGAATTATGAAGATTCAAATTAGACACAACCATGTCTGTTCATTATCAAGTGCGCCTATTATTTATGCATTGTGTCTGTATTACAGTTAGTCATTCAGCAATAAATCTTGGCTTCATTTGTTTACATAGGTGTTTACCTCCCTTCCAAAGGCTTCCACTTGGGAATTTACAAATACTAAATTATAATTTGTGTTATCATTTATTTAAAGTATTAATACCAGTAATATTTATTTATAATTATACATTAATATTTTATAATTCAGTATGTCCTTTCTGTGTTGCAGTGGACGTACTAAATCCATCTTTCTGACTGACAATTTTAGTTGGGGCTTATTTTTGGGGTAGGGCTTATATTATAAGCATCCTGAAAAAAATATCATTCTAGTGATACAGGGGAACGAAACTCCCAACCTACTATATGTCCGGTACAAGTTTGTGTTCTCTAAAATCGAAGAATGAATTTTAGGAACAATGGAGGTTAAAAGCAGAATATATTTATTGAGAGAAAGAAGGTTTCTGTCTGCGAGAGACAGAAGGGGTCCCAAAGGGGTTGACAAAGACTGTCTTTTTAGGGACTTTTATAGAGCAAAATCACAAGGTGAGACAGGTACAAGGTGGGGAAAACATGGAAAGTCGCATGGTGGGCATAAGGTGGGACAGAACTATGGCTAACCAATAAGATTAATTGCTCAGGTAAAATTGATTAAGTCGGGGACAAATGGGGAAGTGAGTCACGTAGCAAGTGGGCATGCTTAAAGAGCAGTGACTCTTCCTGTAGGGGGTTGGGATGGTGACTCCTGGCTTTCTCAAGGTGAACCATATGTATTTAGAATATCACTCCTTAGGATGTGGGTGCATTTGTTTGACCTTTTGTCCTGAGGCCTGGCCCACAGCAGGAGGTGTCTGTCCCCCCCCACAGTTGCAAGGTATCTGGGCTTCTGCACTGGCTCCTCTGAGGACCTAGCCCTGTCCGACTGCCTATAATATTTCTATCTAACTCAGTTGCCTGTAACACTAGGGCTTATTTTCTGGTTAGATCTCATTTGTGGGGAAATACAGTATGTGGTTCAGACTGGCTTAGTACTGGGATTCCAGCCATGTACCACAATGCCCAGCTGCTCATTTTCAAAAGGGTAGTTTGTCATTTCCCCACCCTCTTGCCATAGACATTTATGTGAGTATTTGATATTATTTTTGTCAGGTTCAGACTGAATTTCTGCAACAAAGAGTGCCCAAAATAAAGTAAGTCAAAATAGAAGTTTCTTCCTCTTTCGAATTGTATCCAGAAGAGGATGTGGAGGTTACAGGGTGGCCCTGCTCTTTGAGGGCAGCCAGGGACCAGCCTCCTTCTATTCATTGCCTTTGCCCTGAGGATTCTGCCTTAATCTGCACCATCAAAACTAGTTCAGCAGTGCAAAAGTCAAGGGTGAGAGGGGCTGCAGATAGGCTGTGGAGTGGTAGCAGCTTCCTTTACAGGATTTTGGCCTGGAAATTGCACACATCAGCTCTGCTTATATTGGCCATAGTCACACAGTGAGGCCTAATTGCCAGAGAGGCTGGAGAATGTAGTCTCTACCTTGTTGCCTGAGTGCCCAGCTCAAATATGTAGGGCAGAAGAGTTGGGGATGGCGGGTGGGTGGGCAGTCAGCATCATGGGGGACAGTCAGAATTCTCTGCCACATAAAACCAAACAGATGACTAAATAGGCACTGGGTGCAGAGTCGAACTTCTTACGCTACCCCTTTCTGTTACAGGAAAACTGAGTTAGACAAAATATTATAGGCAGTCAGTTAGGGCTAGGCCCTCAAAGGAACCAGTGCAGAAGTTCAGATACCTTGTAACCTCTGAGGAGACAGGCACCTCCTGCTGTGGGCCAGATATTGAGACAAGGGGCAGAACAAATACAACTGCATCCTAAGGGTCAACAGTCCAAATAGTTTTCTATCACCCTGAGAAGTCAGGAGTCAGCATCTCAACCCTCTACAGGAAGAGTTACTGCTGCTAAGCATCCCCGCTTACTACGTGACTCCTTTCCTCATTTGTCTTTGATTTAATCAATTTTACCTGAGCAATTAATCTTATTGGTTAACTGTAGTTATGTCCCACCTTATGCCCACCTTGCAGGTTTCCATTTTCCCCGCCTTGGACCCATCTAACCTCATGGTTTTACTGTATAAAAGTCCCTAAAAAGGACAGAGTCCTTGGCAACCCACTCGGGCCCCCTTCTGTCCCTCAGACAGAAGCTTTCTTTCTCTCAATAAATATATTCTGCTCTTACCCTCCGTTGTTCCTAAAATTCATTCTTCGATTTTAGAGAACACGAACTTGCGCCAGATGTATAGTAGATTGGGAGTTTCATTCCCCCATATCATTTGGAGGTCTGGGATCATTTTTCCTATATCATTTCCACTTTGAGATCAGATGTGAGTTATGATCTTTAGACCTTAGCTTTCATCATCATAAAACATAAACTCAATAAAATGAGTTTGCTGAACTAATCAGTGGTGTCCAGCCTTAGACTCAGAGGAAAGTATGGTGTATCTGCAAGGGATTTTTGGAATGTTTGTGCTTCAAGCATTTTCTGGCAATGAGACAAATAACATGTCTTCTTATAAGTCCTTACTACTAACCTTCAATGTCGGTGCTACTATAATGATAAAAATACTTAGTTTTGTTAAGTTTGTAGTTCATTTCATCTCATTATTTTTCTTTCTTAAAGTCTAGAATTATAAGTACTATCATTTAAGAAACTATGACCTTTTTAATACTAAAAAGGATTTTTGTAGTTGAGTCCCCAGCACATAATAGGTATTCAGTAAATATTTGTTTTTGTTTTTTGTTTTTTTGAGGCACCAGGGGTTGAACTCACAACCTTGTGCCTGCCAGACAGGCACTTAAGCCACTGAGCCAAACTCCTAGCCCTAGTTTTTTGAGGCAGGGTCACACTATGTAGCTCAGGCCGGCCTTGCGCTCGTGCTGTAGCCCAAGCCGGCCTCGAACTCACAACGCTCCTCCTGCCTCAGCCTCCTGAGCGCTGGGATTAAAGGTGTGCACCACCACGCCCGGCTCAGTAAATATTTGCTGACTGGTTTAAATAATCATTAGATAAAATGGCAGGTCACTTTGGTCTTTGCCAACTCTAAAATCTTATGAATTTTTTTTAACTCTGAGGCAATTTTTCAGTTTGAGTTTCACTGTAACCAATTATTTTTACATAATTAAAACCAGCTCTGGTCCACTGCTCTAGTTCCCAAGTACTGAGAGACATTTCCATTTCACACGATATAAAGCACTGCTCACTTAGCATTCACCGCTTCAAAATCCCTTCCTGAAAATAATCTTTCCCTGTTGTAAAAATGAGGTCTGTGGAACTTACGTGCCACCCTTTAAAGGTCTGCATTATAAATTCATTCAGAAACATGGATTATATCTGCTCGTAAGGGAAAATTAAGAGACAATGTGTGAGAGATTTTAAAGGCTTCCCACAAAAATGCTGCCGTTCATTATTTTATGCTGTATAATGTTACTAAGTTCTGAAACATTGGCATCAAGAATATAAAATAAAATATGTTGGTTTGTGAACTAAGAGAGCTCATGGTGCTCTGTTTACCCACCTCAGAGATGTGTTCCATGAGGACACACGCCAGGGTGATATGTGGACGGATGGCGCCAGGATATTCTTGGCCTTAAATTTCCAAGGGGTGAGACAATGGAGGTGGAGTTTAAATGAGTTTGATTTGGGGTCAATACTACTCCTGTCTTTCGGGGTGCTGTTCCTCTGGAGAGAAAAAGAGAGAGGCCTGGACAGCTTATTTCATTGTCTCTCGCTTGTTCACATTCACTGTCTCCCATCTGCCTGTCTGGACTAGTCCCCAGCAGGGCTGATGCTGGCTGCCCAGAGCTGCTCTGTCCTGGACATTGGTGCACACACAAGATCCCTCTCTCTCCTCTTCTTGGACCCTCATCCTGGATTTTTACTGGGTGAATCTTGCCACTGAGTGCTGTAACTCAGGTGGTACTTAGAGAGGAAGGTCATAGAGGCTGTGTGGCTTGTTTTATTTCTAGGCTCTGGGTTCCTTTATGTGGCTTAGTTTTGTTTGGAGTATAACAGCCTTTGAGACTAACTTTCTATCAAAATGTTCCTTAGTTCAACACCGTCAACAACATATATGTAGAATCTGAATCTTCTCAAGTGAAGCATAGGACTTAAGGAGTCTACTTTTCTACCCAGGTTATCTGTTTTTCTGTATGGAACAGTATTTCATAAGTGATTTAAAAGAAGGCATTTCCATAGAGAATACAGGAAATGGACATGAATTCAGACTGCTATTCTAAATTTGATTTTATTTTAGAGAAAATTGTTTGAAATGTAACAAATCGAAAAAATTAAAAAGACTGGGATTCAAATTCCACTAACTATATGCTGTTGCCTAAGATATCTTGTATCTCAGTTTCCTGGAAGTGTGCACGTGTGCATGCCTCTGTGTGTGTTGTGTGTGTGCGTATTCAATAATACGTATCTTTTTTTTTTTGTACCAGGGATCAAACTCACGACCTTGCGCCTGCCAGGCAGGTGCAATTATACATATTTTATGACTTAAGGGTAAATGAACTGTCTGGGGATTTAGCTCAGTGGCCTAAGCTCCTGCCTGGCAGGTGCGAGGTTGTGAGTTTGGTCCCCATACCAAGAGTAAATGAACTTCCAGAGATAACAAATATCTACTGCATACCACTTCTCAGAAATAATAAAGTAGGTATTTCCTAGGAGAGGTCTGCTTGTTGCCTTTCTAATGGATTCACTGTGAGAACTTCATATAGGGGGCTCTGGCTCCTTACTGTGCTCCCCAGTGCCTCAAGGAGCCACTCCACTTTGCAGCTGGAGTGCTTTTCACCTCCGTTCTAATTTTAGCCTCAGCTTCTATCTATCCGAAAATGAGTGGATTCCAAAGGTAGGACCAGTATTCATGGCAAAGACTCATTCTGTACCCTTGCACCATCTTCTGCCAGGGTCCAGTAGTCTAGCTGGTCTCTCCATCAGTGATTAGGATTTTTGGTCTTTGTTTTGTGGTGCTGGGATTGAACCCAGGGCCTGACACATGCTAGGCAAGTGCCCTACCACTGAACTTTATCCAGCCCCTGTCCTGATTCTTTAGGTCCAACTTTTCATATAAAAAAACTGAGCCTTTGACAGATCTGGTACTTTGCCCAGAGGCACAGAGTGGACAAAGGGGAGAGCTAGTGGCCATATCTGGGCAACCTTATCTCAACTCTAACACACATGACTCTGGGTCCCCCTGTGATGTCAACCACAGTGATCTCCACAGTGATCTCCAGCTTTCAGCCATCTTGACTTCAATTGCCCTGTTCTTTGAGTTCACGATGATGCTCCAGCTTGTCCAATTCTGTTACTGTTTTAACGTATGTGACAGCCACACATTCAGGGAGCAGAAACTTATGCAGTGCTTATCATTCTAAATGCTCTATCAAACTGAGTTTTAAAATTAATTTTAGGATTGATTTAGTTTAATCTTTTTAGCAACCATATAAAGTTTATACAATCTCCATTTTACAGAAGGGAAAATTGAAGAACAGAGCAGTTAAACCTCTTGACTTAAGTTTGTAGAACTAATACATGGTAAGTTGCAGAGCTGGGATTCAAGTCCAGGCTATCTTCATCCCAAAGCTTGCTAGTAACCAGTATGACATGCCACAACTGTGTTTTTAGCCATTGGTCAGTGGAACATGTCAGACTAGAAGTTAGGAGCACCTGGTCCTTGGGAATTTTTCTAAATTACTGTATCAGTCGTGGAATGCCATCCTCTGGACTTTTTGTTGTCTGGGAAAAATAATTCTCTTTTGGGGTAAGTGAATGTAGCTAAGTTTTCTGATCCAAGCAATTGCACAAACCCTAATATGTGCAGAAGCCTTTAAAGAAGAGAGAGTTTTCATGTGAATTTTGAAAGTGAGGAATATTCAACTAGGTTGAGGGGAAAGAGACACCTTTCCATGGCAGAGAGCCAGGGCATGGGCACCAGGGAAGGTTCGGAGCCAGCCACACCAGGCAGAGTACAGTTAATGCAACCTGCATGAAGGACACATTTGAGTGCTTCCGACAGCGAGTATTCCCGGCAGATGGGTGGTGGTACATCAGCCTTCAAGAGGAGACCTGGGAGGAACAAGTACCACAGTAACCCGTATAGCACAAGCAACTGGATCCTGAACATATTTTGAAATTAGATCCAGCAGGGAGAGAAGAGGCGCTAGCGATTGAGTTAATAATCAATCCTGCCTACAGGTGGAAACCTCCTTTAAAACACTGAAATGGCAGAGTTCAGCATATGTCCTGGTTGGCAAACATACACGGTACCCACAGAAGGCCTGCATGCCCTGCTCCTCCTCAACTCCTTGCTTTATGTATCTCTTCCATTTGGCTATTCCTGAGTCGTACACTTCACAGTAAAACAGTAATAAGTAAAATGCCTTTCTGGGTTCTGTGAGATGTTCTAACAAACTGTTGAACCTGAGCAGTGGGTGGTGGAAACTTCCAATGCATAGCTGTTTGGTCAGAGCTTGTGATTGTTGTCTGAAATGGCAGTCTTGTGGGGGTGGAGCCCTTTAAGCTGTGGGACCAGATGCTGGCTATCTCTAAATAGGGTCAGAATTCAGTTGACTTGAAAGTCGTCCAGTTGTTCAGAGAGTTGGAGAACTACTTGATGTGAAGCAAACCTCTTCTTTGGTGTCAAGTGTATAGTGAGTTAACGTAACTCACAAGCCCTATCCTTTCTTGAACTGAGCCTGCAATCACCTTTCAGTCCTGGCCAAAGGTGAGGGCTTCCTTTCGGTAAAATTTGAGGAGTCTCAGAAATGTAGTATTTTGAAATAGAAAAGAGCAAGAGGAATGCACATGTCTGTGTTTAAGATATCCAGATTCTTAGGGAAATACACATCACTTTTTAAAAATATCATTTTGCTTGATATGGATAGGGATTTGTATTTAATCATAGAGGAACAACATAGCCAATTCTGCCATCTGTTGGTTGTGTGAGCATTTTGAAAAAATAACTCTCAAAAGGAAGGCTTGAAATGAGTCCTTGACACCAAAAAATATGTGCTGCCTAAAGTGTCATAGGCAAGAAAGTGTTAGTCTCATTTTAAAAGATGTCTTAAAGTAGACGCTTTATATCCTTTGCTGCTTGTTCAATCCAAAACTCAGCAGTATATTGGACTGTCTTGGTGGAATTTAAAGTTGGCTCTGTTTTTGTGTTTTGGTACTGGACACAGGTCCTCATGGCAAGCAAACCCTCTATCACAGGTAGGTCCTAAACTCAATTCTGTTTTACACTTATTGTTAAGGTTACCACAAGTCAGATCCCCTTACAGTAGCCTTGGAAATTACGTATGTGAAGATGCTACTCCTGTGATTATTTTTTCTAAAACAAGATTAATTCCTAATTCTTTAAGAATTCCTTTTAAAGAGATGGATTAAGGGAGCTTTTCAGAAATTTGGGTAGTTTCCAAGTCATAGCGTAATGCCTCAGGATTTTCATACCTATTGGATAACACTTGCTTAGTAAAAGTTGATGTCTTTAATTTCTTCAAAAATTAATCCTTCTGAAAGAAAAAGTCCTTCTAAATACTCGAAGGGAAACATAATATAGACAGTAATATGCATTCCTTTTATCTCTTGAATAACATATGTTTCTGGCATGCTTCTTAATGCATTTCAGTATCTTGAAAACTTGAAACAGCACATATGCTGAAGCGTAGCTTTTAAGTTAGAAAGCTTTAGTTCTTTTTCTACTTCACTTTTACATAGCATTTTATTCTACATCTTGTGTCAGGTTGTAAGATAAACCAGGTATGCGACCTCACATCCCATCCTCACTAAAACACACCCTGGTTTTGTCAGGCTACTTTATAAATCTAATTTTGAATACCAGCCCAGTCTTTCAAGGTGTAATAACCAGGCCCAGTGTTACCTGTTCATCCCATCTGCTCTCCTAACACCACCTTTATAGTCGAGAGCTAATCACGTCCCTGCTTCGTGGACATGAGTTGATGATTGATATTTCTAGCCACCTAGGTCCCCACCTAAGTGACTGAAAAGATAATTTTTTTTCAGATAGTATATGCAACAGTGATTATTTCCTCCAGTTCTGATACTTCACTGACAGAACAGTTAGTGAATAATTTGAAGATCACTGCTATCATTTTGTGCCTCCTCAATTTCACATCTAAGTCTGTGTCAGCGTGATAGTCACTTGAACTTCATACTTTGTGTTTAAAAAAATTCTGCTCTAATGAATAGACATTTCTCAGATGAAGAAGGACAAATAGAAAATAAATATATGAAAAAATATTCAGCATCACCAGTCATTTGACAGATGCACATTAGAACAATGCTGAGGTTACTTTCACTCCAGAAAGAATGGCTATTATCAGTAACAGCCCCACTAACAGCCCCACTAACAAATGTTGGCGGGGCTGTGGGGAAAAAGGAACCATTTTCTATTTTTGGTGGGAGAGTAGACTGGTGCAACCACTGTGAAAATCAGTGTGGAGATTTCTAAAAAAACTAGGACTGGAGGCTCCATTTCATTCAGCTATTCCTCTTCTTGGTATCTTTCCAACAGAATTAAAAGAATCATACCACAGCAACACATGTATACCCATGTTTATAATGGCACAGTTTGTGATAGTCAAATCTTGGAAACAGCCCAAATGCTAATCAATTGGTGAGTAGATAAAGAAAATGTTTTTTTTTAATATAGTGGAATACTACTCAGCCATAAAAAGGATAAACTGGAGATAGTCCTAGTTAAACAGCTGCATCTTAAGTGAAATAAATTGGACACACATGAGTAAATACATTATTTCTTTTGTGTGAGAAACCAAAAGTGTAAATAAGAACCTAAATGTATAATAGGTATTGTGAAATGGGAATTGTCAAATGGGTAGGGGAACAAGGAAGGGGAGAGGAGGAAGGAAAGTAAGGAAAAGTTAAAAAAAAATGAGAAAAGAAGGAAAAAATGGAAACAAAATCTCTGTAAATGGGGAGTGGAGGAGCAGTTCAAGGGAGAGGAGGGGAATGGGGAAAAAAGAAACAAGCTATGTATTATACAGGTACAAATTCTCTATGATGAATGTGATCATTATGTATATCTAAAATGTACCAATAAGCCGGGCGTGGTGGCGCATGCCTTTAATCCCAGCACTCGGGAGGCTGAGGTAGGCGGAGCGTTGTGGGTTCGAGGCCGGCTCGGGCTACAATGCGAGTGCAAGACTGGCCTGAGCTACATAGTGCGACCCTGCCTCAAAAAACCAGGGCCAGGAGTTTGGCTCAGTGCCTTAAGTGCCTGCCCTGGCAGGTGCGAGGTTGTGAGTTCAATCCCTGGTGCCGCAAAATAAAATAAAATAAAATAAAATGTACCAATAAAATCTTACTAGAAAAGAAAAATAGTTTTGCTCTAAAGCTCATCATCTTTTAAATCTCTTTTCCTGAAAACTCAAATATATTGGCAACAATGCACATCTTTCAGCACCCATCAAGGGCAGCAGTAATCAAAGCATGCTATCTGGTTACTCACTGATTCCCCCGCCCCAGCAATGTATTTTTACTTTAAGGTTACAATGATACAGAAGCTAATGACTGGCAACTCTCCTGTCTAGTCCTCAAAGAGATTCTTCTGGTCACAAGCACATTTCTCAGCTCTGCCTTCCTTCAGGAACTGAGAGTTCCTGCTGATTGATTATCAATAACCAGTTATCATTTGTAGGCTTTCTAAAGAAGTCAGAGCATGATGAAGATAGTTCAGACCACGTTCTGGTGGAAAACCCCACCAAAATCACATATTAACATGAACCTTGTGAACCTCACTATTACAGAGAGATTTAAAAATTTTAAAAATGAAGCTGGGTGTGGTGGTGCATGCCTTTAATCCCAGAACTTGGGAGGCTGAGGTAGGAGGAGCGTTGTGAGTTCAAGGTCGGCTTGGGCTACAATGCGAGCGCAAGGCTGGTCTGAACTACATAGCGCGACCCTGTCTCAAAAAAATTAGGGCCAGGAGTTTGGCTCAGTAGCTTAAATGCCTGTCTGGCAGGTGCAAGGTTGTGAGTTCAATCCTTGGTGCCATAAAAAAAAAGAAAAACTAAAAAAAATAAAAATAAAAATTTTAAAAATGAGATACAATACATAAATATTAAAGTATTCAGGTCATGTGTAAACTTGATGAATTTACACACATAGCCACTGCCTAGATCAAGATGTGAATTATTTCCAATATCCCACAAGGCTTCCTTGTTTTTCTTAGGTCTTTTCCCAATTAATAGCCTAACTTAAATCATTGCAAATCTGTCTTCTTTCACCATATATTTTTTTTTCTTTCTGTTCTCTAACTTCGCTAAAGTGGAACCACACAGTATGTGCATTTTTGTGTCTGGCTTCCTTCCTTGTCGGTATCAGTGAGATTTGCCCATGTTTGGACCTATAACAGAGCTGAATTCTTTTTGAAATTATGGTTTATTATTCCATTGTTTCAGTATTTCACAGTATATTTACCCACTCAGCTACTGATGGCTATTTGGATTGTTGTACAATTTTGGGTTTCCAGAACAAAACTGCTTAAAATTTTCATCTGTAAAAGAGTTCATAGCTATTAGAAGATTCTTTATATGATGATAGAGAGTAGAATACCAAATGAAGGCATCTCAGATATTTTTTGTAAGGTATTCAGACAGAATCCACATATCATCCAGATCGAGATCATCAGGAGCATAAGTAACAAAGGAACAGAAAAATTGTACTTCCTCAAAATGAAGAGTGTTGCATGTCAAAGGATACTACCAAACAAAAAATTGCAACCTATTGGAGGGAGATATTCTCAGATCACATATCTGATAAGGGATTAGTACCTGAAATATAAAAAGAATGTGTAAAACTCAACAACAAGAAGAAAAAATCTGAAATTAGCCTAATTCCAAAGTAAGGAAAAGACTCAAATGGACATTTTTCCAAGGAACATGTATACCTAACCCATCAATTCATGAAAAGATGCTCAATATCATTAATCATTAAACTAGAACTATGCAAATCAAATCCATAGGGATGTATAGCACCACTTTCATACCTACTAGAATGACTTTAACTAAAACCAGAACAAAATTGGAAATAACGAGTGGTTATAAGGATGTGGAAGGGCCAGGAGTTTGGCTCAATGGCTTAAATGCCTGTCTGGCAGGTGTGAAGTTGTGAGTTCAATCCCTGTTGCCACAAAAAAAAAAAAAAAAAAAGGATGTGGAGAAATTGGAAAACTCATGCATTGCTGGTACAAACATAAAATGGTGAAGCCACTGTGAAAAATAATTTGGCAGTTTCTTAAAAGATTAAATGAAGAACTACCATGTAACTCAGCAATTTCACTTAGGCATGTACTCAAAAGAATTGAAAATAAGTATTTGAACATATATTTGTACACCAAACTACATAGTAGCATTACTGACAATAACCAAAAGTGAAAATAAGCTGGGCGTGGTGGCGCACGCCTTTAATCCCAGCACTCGGAGGCTGAGGTAGGCAGAGCATTGTGAGTTCGAGGCCGGCTTGGGCTACAACGTGAGTGTAAGGCCAGCCTGAGCTACATAGTGCAACCCTGCCTCAAAAAACTAGGGCTGGGAGTTTGGCTCAGTGGCTTAAGCACCTGTCTATCAGATGCAAAGTTGTGAGTTTGATCCCCAGTGTGGCAAAACGAACAAACAAAAACAAACAACAAAAAAAAGTGAAAACAATACAAGTGTCCACCAACAGATTATAAACAAAATGTGATTACGTACATATACAGGAACATCATTCAACCATAAAAATCTAATTTTGGTATATGCTACAATATGGATGAACTTTGAAAACATTGTTAATGAGAAAAAGTCAGACACTGAAGGACATATATTAATTATGATTTCAGTTATTTGAAGTATCTAGATTGGGGAAATCCACTGAGATAGGAAAGGGTTAGGGGTGGGGAGTCAGAGAGTAGGGGGAATTATTGAAAGAGTAGAGAGAGTCATGGGGTTATAAATAGTGGTGATGTTTGTACAACATTGTGAATGTATTCGATACCTAAGTTGCATACTTATAGATAATTAGGATGATAAATATTACACATATTTTTTCCTAATAAACTATAGGTATAAGAGAGTAGTTTTTTGCTGTTTCCTTATTTAGCCCATACTTAATGAATACCAGCTGAAAGCAAATGCACGTGTTAAGCTGTCATGGAAAGAAAGGTGAACCAGACATATTGTATTAGTTTTCTATTGTTCTTTTTTCCCTTCTTTCCTTCTTTCCTTCCTTTCACATATTTATTAATTCATCAACTATTGTTGAGCACCTGTGATATGTAAGGCGCTTATTAGGAAGTGAGGATTCAGCCCGAACTGAGACTAAGAAGGTCTTTTTGCCTTACTGGATTTTACATTCCAGTGTGGGGGTGAAATAATGAAAACAGAAATACATTAGTTAATAAAACATCCTCAGATTATACGCACCCAGCAGGCAGCAAACAGAATACTGTGATAGAGAAAGACGTGGCAAAAGTGTGTTATTTCCCCTGCACTGACACTAGCTAGGCAATGGTCTGCAGGTGTGTAAATAATACTGAACTAGTCTTTTGGGGGCAGCTCTCAAAGGGGAGAGCTTGGGACAATGTAACGAAGGAGGGGAAAGAAAACTTAACACTCCATGGCAGTTTGTTCTGTGGGGAACGCAGAAGGAAATGAGATATTTCTGGGTTCTCTGGTCTGCAGGGGCAGCTAACATCTGTCTTGGGCATCATGTGGGGACAGACAGAAAAATGCTCTAACAGTATTAACTGCTGGAAAACTCATTGATCCTGAAAAGTATACTTTTGTGGGACCAGTTCTATTGTGGTAGATAGGAGGAAATCCAGTGGTGCCTTGAGTGCTAGGTCATGATGCCCAGACACCTCAGTCATGATGGGCTTGCTGGCTTTTGGCAAGGTCTCCCAGAAAGGTAATGAGAAAGGAGTAGTAACATGTTCACAGGAATCTTCTTCCTGGCCCCTTCTTGGCCACACAATGGGAGAATGCCCCTTGGAAGAAAGAAGACCTTGGTACTGGTTGTGGGAAAGGGTTGTCTCTTGTGCCCAGGTTGCTACTTATCAAAGGGTCACACACACCAAAGCCCACTTTGGGAAGGGCTCAGTGGGCAAATACAGTTCATTATCAAGAACCCTACCCTTGAGCCAGGCGTGGTGGCGCACGCCTTTAATCCCAGCACTCGGGAGGCTGAGGTAGGAGGAGCGTTGTGAGTTCGAGTCCGGCTTGGGCTACAATGTGAGCACAAGGCCGGCCTGATCTACACAGTGTGACCCTGCCTTAAAAAACCAGGGCCAGGAGTTTGGCTCAGTGACTTAAGTGCCTGTCTGACAGGCGCGAGGTTGTGAGTTCAATCCCCGGTGCCGGAAAAACTAACAAACAAACAACCCTACCCTTATGATTTATTTCTGACACACTCATTCATTTCTTATGCCAAAGATCATAGTCTTCTCTTAGGGTAACATTAAAACTCTGATGGGCAGAGTGTCTTAGCACAGCTCATTTAGACACGTGAACTACAAAAGACCTCTGCAAGTTGGGGGCAGCTCAACCTTTGCTCCTGTCCTCTTTCTCCCAACCAAGCCACTTTGACCCTGCAAACCTCCACACCTCTGTCAGACCAGAGGCAAATGGCAGGAACTAAAGAGCCCTGGGAGATAAATAAGCTGCTGCATCCCCAGGCCCACTCATGAAAGCCCTCTAAGCTTTTCTTCCGCAGGACATGGCATTAGGGAGGAGATCTGGGCTAAAACGATTAACCCTGGGCTGCTGCCAACAGAGAACATCACACTCCTAGCTTAATAATAAAAGAGAAAGAATAATGTAAGTGGAATCCAAATGAAATGTAATTCCATTTCCTTCTAATCTGAGTGATCTGGGTGGACAAAGATAGGGGCTCCACTGAGAGCAAATTAAGTCTTCTGATATATCATGTAGCTTGTAGGGCAGCACAGAGGGTGAGGGAGTTGAAAGGAGAGGTAAGGGCAGTGCCCTCCCTAAAGACACAGATCAGAATGCAGAGGAGAGGAAGGTGCGGTGATGAGCAGCCCCACCGCACTGCAATGCCTCTGCTGTAAACCATGGGGAGTCACAGGGACTTCTTGAGCGATGTGACTGCAGCAGTGTTTCAGAAGTATCTGGTTTCCTAAACCAAAGTGGAGAGCTGAAACTGTTGAACCTTAATAAATATTGACTGAATTAATGGTTCAGATTAAGATCAAAACAAGGAAATGAATTTAGAATATGGATTTCACTAAACCTTTATTATTATTATTATTTTTGGCTGGTACTAGGGATCCAACTCACAACTTTGTGCCTGCCAAGCAGGCACTTAAACCATTGAGCCAAACACCCAGCCCTATTTTTTCCAAGGTAGGGTCACACTATGTAGTTCAGGCCAGCCTTGCTCAGGTTGTAGCCCAAACTGGCCTTGAACTCACAACGCTCCACCTACCTCAGCCTCCCCAGTGCTGGGATTAAAGGTGTGCACCACCACGCCTGGCTCACTAAACGTCTTTTAAAAATAAGATCAGAAAATGGTATCAGGTCAATACCATAATTAGAACTTTAGGCTATGTGTAGCTTTCTATTTGCATATTCTTAAGTGAAGTAAAATAAAAATTGAATACATTTGGCTTATAGAATGTGATAAAAGCACAGCCCAACTCTTGTTCCTGTTAATCCTACAAGGCCTATTTTGTTTGGTAATCCTTCCCTGCCTAGATGAATATAATTCACCCTAAGGTAATACACAGTTCTGTGGCCATGGTAGTCACACACTGTGGTGGATTGAAAACTGATGCTAACTTAAACACCAGCTGAATTGAATCAGCGTGGTGCTGCGTGTATACGGCTCACCTGAGGATTTGTGCCAGCATAAAAAGGAGACCTGGAGAGGAAGAGTAGTGTTGTTGTTGTTAGGAGCTGTTGCTTCTTTTGGGACTCTTAGTTCTCTTGGGGGAGATTGTCATGCTGACTCCTCTAATATGAACTCGGTTGTTATCATTGGAATAGCTTGGGACCTTGTCATTGAGAATGGCTGCGGTTCCCTTTGGGGGAGCTCTGGTCCTTATTTTGAGCATCGCTTCCTGGCTCTGGAGGGGAAGATGTGTGCTGTTCTAGCTCCAGGAGAAGCTTGTCACTCTGGCTTCTTGATATAAACTCGGCTGTTCACATGTCAGAGGAGCTCGGGACCTTGTCACTGAGGATGGCTGTGGTACTTTTAGGGGGAGCCCTGGTCCTTATTTTGAGCATCACTTCTTGGCTCCGTGCAGAACCCTCAGCCTGCTGGCACAGATCCTTCATTTCGCTGGCACAGACTTTCTACCTTCCACCTCTGACCTTGGGGCCTTCCCAGTGCAGATCCATGAAACAGACTTGCATGAGTCATTGTCGTGGGCTTTAGGCCTCCAGCTGGACTCGTGGGAGGCATTGTCATGGGTTTTAGGTCTTCAGCTGAACTAATGCAGGATATTGCTGTGGGATCCAGGCCCTCAGCTGGATTCTCTAGGTCTTTAGTGTGTGGACAGATTTCCTGCACTTCTTGTATCTAACTGTTTGGGTGACTATTACAAAATAATACTATAAATGATGTGTCCTGTATATAATTGTTTTCCTTGCAACCCCTGACTACAACACACACTCAGCCCATTACGCATCAGAATACCAAGCCCTGGTAAGAATAAAATGAAAGCCCTGAGCTTCCTTTACTGTCAAATCTTCTTGCTGCAGCCTCACCAGAGTGGACTGGCCGCCCGTGGGATGGGGGAGTTGGTCCTTTGCGTCACCTTTCCTGCTCCCCTTCTCTTGTTCAGCCTGCCCCTGAGCGTGGAACAGAGGCAGGAAGGGAAAACATGAACAGGGACTGTTTTACTTCTGCTTATCTGCCATAGTTTGGCTTTGCACAGAATTAGTTAGGCTGATACTAAAAGATGACACTTTCTTGAGGGCACTTTTGGTGGTCCCTTGGCTGGAGTTCTCAGAGGGCATTGAGACCCGTTTCCTTTGGCAGCTCCTTCAGTCTTACACTCTGTGGGGTCTGTTGTCACCTCTAGGATCCTGAAGTAGAACCTAAAACAGCCACAAGATGGCCAGCCTTGATCCTAAGCGAGGACAGATCTTACACTTTGGGCATCTTTGAGAATGAAATTTTCTGCTTATAGTTTTACATGTCTTAAGATTGGTGGACTTTTAAACCCTAACTTCTTGCTTCACTCTATTTTTGTTTTCTTTCTTTTTTTTTTTTTTTTTTGTTTGAGACAGGGTCTTGCTGTAGTTCAGGCTGGTCTTGAATTTGCTATGTAGCCCAGGCTGGCTTTGAACTCATGGTGAGCCTCTTGCCTCAGCCTCCTGGCAGGAGGCTAAAGAAAAGGGTATTGGGAATATTGTTGGACTCCATTCCTACAGCATGATGGTTAGCAATAATGCAGATATGCAGAAATGACCCACATAAATGGAACCCACTTACCCCAAACTCTATCTTTACTCAGCCCTGAGTTTTTTAACACACTGTACAGAAGGGCAAGTATGACAGAATAGCTGCTGGAGAAGAAGGAGACAGAGGCCTTGAGTGATTAACAATTTTACAAAAACATCTGATCACATAAACGCGTTTTTACTTGGACCTCAAACAAGACCTTGACAATGGCTTGTGCAAATGGAGGGGAGTGGGACTTCATTAACTTTGTCAGTCAGAAACAAGCCATGTTTGAGTGAGTGACCTATTTACAGTAGATTTATGTTTATGGGGTTGGTGCACTGCTGTGATTGTGGGCACATTTAGGTTAATATACCCACTGCCGGAGTTTAGGAGTTGGCTAACTTCCAACAAGACTCAGCAACTGAGTAGAATTTTCCTAAGTTTTAACTTTATTTCTTGGCCTCAAGGCGTAAGGAAAATTACTGACCTCATTAAGTGTGTTTCTGTATCATTGAAAGGTGTTTAACCTAGAAAATGAAGATATTTCAGTAAACTGGCAAGCAGGAGACTCATGGAAAGACCATGAACAGGATGGGTTATGCTCGGACACTGGGAAAAAGAAAGGGAAAATAATAAGATGCATTAATTATCAATTTATAAATCTCTTTTGTATGCTTTTTTTGCATTTTTCAAGGGAACAACGACAGTTGGGAATGATTTTAGCTGCAAGTAACAGAATACTTATCTAATGGTAGGCTCAAACAATAAGGCTAACTCTTAAAACAAAAGCTTCAAAGGTAGACATTAAATAATTCTTCTATTTTAGGACTCTGGGTGTATCAAATCAGAGTAGTTTATAGTTCCATCTCAATATTAATAATTATTAGCAAGTAATAATTGTATGTAATTGTGGAGTTTAGAGGTTTTTTGTTTTTGTTTTTTGGCTTGAGACAGAGTTCCACCGTGTAGTTCAAAATGGCCTTGAACTCACTAGTCAGCCCAGGTTGGCCTCAGACTTGCAGTGATCCTCCTGCCTCAGTCTCCCAAGTGCTGGGATTACAGGTATGCACCACCATACCCAGTGTTAGTGTGATCTTTCAAAACATATATACAATATGTACCAATCAAGTAAGAGTAATGTTTCCATCTTATCATTACTTTGTGTGTTTAGAAACTTCGAGCTCCTCATTTCTGATTATTCAAAAAATATATAATAGGTTGTTGTGAAGGCCCCCCCTCCAGCTGTTCTACAGAACAATAGAATTTACTCCTGTGTTTTGCTAAGTTTTTTTGGTGGTACTGGGACTTGGACACAGAACCTTTGCAGTGAGCTACATCCCCTTTCTTACTTAATTTTTTATTTTGAGACATGATCTCTCTGAATTGCTCAATTGCCCAGGCTGGGCTTGAGCTTTGGATCCTTCTGCCTCAGCTTCCCAGGGAAGAGTGCTAGGATTAGAAGAGTGTGCCACCATGCCTGGCTTTTGGGAGCCATTTGTCTACCATTCTTCACCTCTCCTATCATCTGGGTCCTTATCTCTTTGGTTCTTATGGTCAAAGTATGGTTGTCACAGCTCCAGACATCATTTGTCCAAAGGATGAAAATAGGAGGCAGCTGGAGAGTATGTCTTTGTTCTCTCCCCCCACCCCTCTTTCTTTTCTTTCCTCCCTCCCTCCCTCCCTTCCTTCCTGCCTTCCTTCCTTCCATCTTTCCTTTTCTTTGGGAGGGGGACACAAACACCAAACATTTATTTCTTGCAGTTCTGGAGGCTGAGGAGTCCAAGACTAAGGTGCTGACAGAATCATTTTCTTCCACCATTTGAGTTTTTTGTTCTTCCCACTATCAAGACAGACCATCAGTGTGTCCTCATGTGATTATTATGAAGAGGTGAAGAGAGGTGTAGGGTGAGGGCTGTGAGAAGGGGCATGAGGCTTCCATGCCGTCTCTGTTGCGCCACCACCCAGGAACCTGTGTTCAGCTATTTGGAAGCTCAAGACATTTTTTGTAAGGAAAGGAAAAGGGAATGAAAAAAGAATTAAGTTGTGTTAGGCATATGTTATGGTTGATACATTGTGTCAACTTGAGAAGTTTAAAAGTTTAACTAAGAGACTCAAGGGGGAGCCAAGGTTCTTACTTTGTAAATATCTCAGTTCTATGCAAGAGGAGGGCAAGGAGATTTTGTGTGTGCTAAACCTGCCCTGGGATGGGGGGTGGAGGTGCTGTGTACACTATAAGGGAGGAAAAGAGGCTTGCTTTTCTTTCCTTTTTTTATTTTTTATTTTTTTTAAATTTTATTTTATTTTTTATTTTAAAGATAGTAAAATACAACAGAACATAATAGAACAAAGTCAATCAAAACAAAGCAGCAAAACCGGTACAGAACTTCGAAGAAAGATACTATAAAACAGTAGCTACTATAGTATATCTTGTTATCTCCAGAATAGTTGAGCATTCCAACAGGTATAGTAGAATTGAACCAAAAACAAAACAGAATAAAACCAATAAAAACAGAATATAAAATAAAGCAAAAAAAAAATAGTAATCAGAGTAAAGCAAAACAATGAGAACCATATTGGGCCTCGAAGACAACACAGAAGAGAATCCCCCATATTTGCTACATTGCCCACTGTCATCTTCCAAAGAAATGCTCAGGTTGCCAACCCCAGGCCTGCAAAATTAACGAAACAGTACTAGCATTTAGTTGCTTAATGTTCCTTAGTTGCTATCAATTTAGCCAGACATCCAAACCAGCAGGTTGCTTACGCAGGGGTGGGGATTGTCCTTGATTCTATGCCTGTGCGCTGGTGCCACTCAGGCCCAGCGGGGTGGGTCCTCTAGGGGCCCATTCTCGTTCTTTTCTGGGAGTCCACACCAGTCGCACAGTCCCCCAGAAGGTAGATCAGTTGTCCTGTGGTTGGAGCTGCTCAGGCTCAGCAGGGTGGGTCCCTGAGGGGCCTATTCTCGTTCTCTTCCAGGAGTCTATGTGGGTCGCACAGTCCTCCTCTTCTTCCCTTTTGTTCTGGTTGTTTTTGCTAGGCTTCTGCCTTGAAGGGTTGCCCTGGTACCATGTCACCCTGCCTTGGAGCCAGCTGATTATGGACTGAAACCTCCACAAACTGTAAGCTAAATAAACCTTTCCTTCCTTCATTCTGGGTGTCGAGTATTTTGTCCTAGCAATGAGAGAAAAGTAACCAAGACAGCACAGGTACCAACTCCACATGATGAATATAATCATTACTACTGGAAACATTACTAATAAAAATTAAAAATAAATTTAAAAAAGAACTTCTTTTTAAGTCTCACTGGCCAAAATGGGGAACATGGGCACCCCCAGTTGCAAAGAGGTAAGTGGGAAAGTGGATGCCTGGCAATGGGGCTTGGGAGTCCCGTGATTATCTTAGATTAACCAAGGATGCCCTGGACAAAAATATGGATTGTACTGGCAAGAAAGAAAAGGGAACAGGCACACACCTGTAATCCCAGCACTCCGGAGGCTGAGGCAGGAGGATTGCTGTGAGTTTGAGGACAGTCTAGGCTACATAGGTGAGTTTAAGGCTGGCCTGAACTACACAGTAAGACACTGTCTCAGGCAACAACAACAACAACAAAAAAAAAAAAAAAAAAAAAAAAAAAAAAAAAAAAAAAGAAAGAAAGAAAGAAAGAAAAGAGGATGGGTTATTGGGAAACAACTAACAGTATATGCAACTAGACTTTTTAGGTTGAATGTCTATAAAACTGACTGACTGAACATTAATAGGTTGAGTCTAAATTCTTTTACTTAGCAATTACTAAACTAACATGCATGGAAGACATACACAAATACAAACTATTATTTATTTAGCAAATGTTCAACGCCAGGAACTGGTACTAGGTGTTACATACGCTTTATTTTCAATTCTCTCACCATCCTTGCAAGATGAATATTATTATCACTGTTTTCAAGAGATGAGATTACATCCCCAATAGGGAAATAAGTGCCTCTATTCGGATTTCCATCACTAAAGTTTTACTCTTGAACTTTAAATAAATCATGCAGAATAGTTTCTGACTTCTCTTCCTTAATATTAGGTCTGTGATCCATTCATACCGATAATGAGTACCATGGGTAATTCATTCTTTATTGCTGTGTACTATTCTATTGTTTAAAAATACCACATTTTATTTATTTGTTTTATTGTAGATTAATATTTGGGTTGTTTCCAGGTTGGCAATATTATGAATAAAGCTGTTTTGAACATTCTGTCATATACCTGCTGGTAGAGAGAAGCACTCCTTTCTATTGGGCTTATGCACAGTAGGTAGAATAGGGTATTTATAGCTGCCATGGATTCTCTAGAAAAGATTCCCAAAGTAGTTGTACCAAGCATCACTCCTTCCAGCAATTTACGAGAGATCCATTGGTCAGTGCATGGTTTTGTTTATGTGCGTGCGCGCGTGTGTGTGTGTGTCTGTAATTTTAGAAGGTTGTAAGTATGATTGGAAAGTTGGATAAAATTCAAAGCACTTGAACTTCGGGGGAAAATAGAATGGTGTGAAAATTTAAATATAGTGGTCAGGGTGAGTTTTTTGTTTGTTTTTTGAGAAGCTGACAATCAAGTAAAGCCGTGAATAAGAGAAAGGACAATGTAGGCGTATGAAGAAAATATTTTAGAGAGGGAAGAGCTAGTGCAAAGGCTTTAACTAAGTGCCTGATATGTTCAAGGAAAAGGCTTTTGTGGAAGAAATAGAGCAAGAGGAAAGCAGTAGGAGATAATAAAAGAGAGGAAAAAGGAACCAGAGAATGTAGGCTCTTCTGGGAAATAAGGAAGGCTTTCTCTGAGTGAAGACAGAGCGAGCTACAAGTAAAATTTTGAGCAACTGAATGACACAATCTGTCAAAGATCATTTTGGCATCTGGGTTGAGAACTGACTATGGAGGCGGGGAGCAGTTTGCAGTCTGTTTGCAAGAGATGGCCATGGCTTGAGCCAAGGTAGTGGCAATGGACATGCTGAGACTACCTAGGTTCTGAATGTACTTTAAAGGTAGAGTCAACATTATTATTGACATCAGCAGCTTTTTGTTAGCAGGCTATGATAATAACAATATTGGCACATCTGGACCTTTACTATGTCCATATGCTGGTTTATTATCCTCATTAACTAAAGTTCAAAGAGGTTAAACAACTTATTATGAAGGATACACATTTCATACAGGATAGACCAGGGACTCAGCTTCAGCTTTAGCAGATTTCAGAGCATAAAAAATTTCTTTTGTGAAATTGGGGTTCAAACTCAGGACATTGTGCATGTTATGCGATCACCATGCCACTGAACTACTTGCCAAGCCCCAAGTGAGTGCTTCAAACGTCTCTGTCACTAGGTCTGTTTTGCTTTCTGCCTAGCCACTGCCTTGTATATGATAAGGGATCAATGTCTTTATGTTTAACTAACTGATGGTACCATTTACTCTATCTTGCACTTACTGAGATTAAATGTTTGCCTCTTGGTTATTTTAAAATTTTTTATTAGTACATGTTTGCAATACATAATGATTGCATTCACCATAGGGAGTTGGTATGTGTACATAACACATCTTAATTCTTTTATGTCCTCTTTTTCTTCCCCTTCCCTCTACCTCTGAGTTTTTAAAAAATTTGTTAATGTATAGTAAACACTAACTTTTTGACATATAGTTCTATGAGTTCCAATGTGTGCATAGATTTGTATAATGACAGATCAGGATACAGAACATTGCCACACCTCCAAAAATTCTTCTGTGCTACCCCTTGACAGTCAAACCTTATCCTGCCAATCATCACTCTGTTCTCCATCTTTATATGCTGTAAACAATAGTCTACATGCTTTTGTGTGAGTGGAAGTCTGCATTTTTAGGCATGACTTACTGGTTCTTAGAGTTAATGCTTGGTAAACTTCATAAAAATTGTTTTCTAAAGTGGCTGTGCCATGTTGCGTGCCCCCCACAGTGCATGAGAGTTACCATGGCTCCAGCGCCTTCATCAGCACTTGGTAGTGCCAATTTTACTTTTTATTCTAGCTACTCTAATAGGTGTGACGATTATGGGATTCCACCTATTTTTGAAATTTATAGTAAAAGTGTTTAGGCTCTAAAGTTTAATTTATAGGCTGAGAACTCCAAGTAATTTGTGAATAATTAATACAAATTACTTACTTAATGTTTTAATACTTGAAAAAGTTTATCCCTTACTCCTTTTGACCCAGATAGTATTCTATTTTGAGGTTGTCAGGCTATGATGATGAAACAAATGTAAAACATATACTTTGCAGGCAGGTTTTTGTGGCCAAATAGGCAGTCACTACTGTATGAAAAAGTCCTAAGCTTTGCTTTTCTTTCAGGATGTAATAGAAACTAGAAGTTTTAAGATGGAAATGGAAAACTCCTTCAAGGGACAAGAACATTAGTACTAATACTATGAAAAGATTTAGTCACTTATTAATGAAATTAAGGCACTGTTTACCAAGTAACCAATATAGTGAAGCTATTGTGTTAGATAACTTCTATGGAGACAAAAAGTATAAAATTATGTTCTTATTTACCTGACATCATAACCTAGCTATGCAGAGAAGTAAAATGTAAGCAAAATTTAAATAACCATTCCAATAACACTCAAATACTTATCCGTGGTGTTTACAGTGGAGTGTGATCAACTTAATTGGCTATGGGATCCCCTTGGGGGATTGGGAGAGTAACCTCTCTGGTGCTGTTCCCCTGTTCTGCTTGAATAACTGCTACGAACTAAACATCTTTGCTCTCCCACACCCTCCCGCCATGATGTTTCTCCCCCGGAGCCTGCCAGCTGTGGACTGAACCCTCGGTATCTGTGAGCTAAATCAAACCTCTCCTCCTCTGAGTTGGGGTGTCAGGTATTGTGTTCTAATGATGGGAAAGCTGGTGAATGCTGTAAGACTTTAATTTTTCAAAAAGATGGCATACACAACAAAAATACCATACGAATGTTTGTATGATGCACTGTTCAATTATTTAAGTCATCTTTTACATAGAAAACCTGCAGGAGGTAAGTCCAGCACTATTTTCTCAGTCCTTAAGCAGGTGAGGAGATTTGCGCTAGGCATGGGAGTTCAGATGAGATTAGAGACCAAGAAAATGTTATTCTAGGTCAGTAAAGGGTCAAAAGTCAAAGTTCACAGGTGGAGAGTGCAAGGCACATGGTACACATGTGAACAAACTAGCTGTCTTGTTAACAGAGGAGTATAAATAACAGCTGCAGCTACTGAGCATAAATTCGTGGCAAGCATGGTGCTAAAATACACAGGATCCCTAATTTAATTTCTTTTTTTCTTTTTTGGTACCAGGGATCGAACTCACAACGTCGCGCTTGCCAGGCAGGCGCTTAGGCCACTGAGCTAAACCCCCAGTCCCCTAATTCAATTTCTATGGCAACTTACTTTCATAATGAAACTAAGAGTTTAGAACCTTTCCTACAGTTGCAAGCCTAACGATTTGTAGGGCTGGGATTCTAACCCAGGCAGTCTGATTCTAGTCATTCAACTTCTACATTATACTCAATAGGAAAGCTAGAAAGGAAATTCAAGGTCAGATTTTAGAAGTCCTAGAGGCTGAAAGTTTGCCCAGAGGGCTTCTGTTTCTGTCCCCCCACTTCTCCACATTTGAGTGGCAGCACACTTCAGGGGTCTATACTTGGGGTCAGAGTGGTTCCCCCTGGGCTTGTGAAGGGCACACTCCTCTGCAGTCAGTGGGGGTAACGCTGCTTAGCCTGAGCTAGGACAGTGACGCACCTTGCAAAGAAGGGTGTCCCCCTTTGGGGATCATCACGATAGACAATGGGGAAGCTCAGGAGAGCGCTAATTAGAGGACACGGGAGACCAAGTGACTCAGTGATGGGAGGGAGGGGCTACACGAAAGATTCTAGTGCTGTTTCCACCCATGTTGTCACATCAGCTACGGCCACTAGAGGGCTTCCCCCACCCATTTAGAGCCCAGACTCCTGCCAAAACCAGGGAAGGCAGCGCTACCGCCGTTCAAAACCCAAGCTGGCTTGGCCCCTGGGCTGCTTGCTGAATGGCAGATGTATTCAGAATAATTATCTTTATTGAGACGGGAGCTTAGCTGGTCACCCCGCGATTGACAACGACTGGAAACAGGACCTACACCGCAGAGATGAATGACAGTGCAGGCCAGGGTGCCGAGGTGGCCTGGGGAACAGGAAGCTGGAGGAGACAGCCGCCCACAAAACACCAGCAGGGCCCTTCAGAGCAAGGGACTAAGGTTCCAGAAATTCTGGACATCATGCTAGTGGCAAACTATTCCATGAGACAGGCCGTTTATTCACGACTCTCCCCGTCACAGGTTTGCAGTGGAAGCAGGAGACACCCAGACGCCCCGAGACAGCAGACCTTGCACAGCCCTGTCACAGGGGAAATATATATCCGAGTGGGTGCGCGTGTGTGCATGCGTGGACCTGTAAGACTGCTGGTGAGTGTGGTACATGTGAGCATACTCTCAAGCATTTGTGTCTGCTCTGCAGGACGAATGTTCATGTTTTCTGCTTCTTGGCTTTAGTTCAAAAGAGGAACGAATCAGGAGGTGGAATGAAGGGGCCTGGAGTCTGCTTTCACCACTAATTAGCCCTCTGTGGATTTTGACCAAGAGGATGTACAACAGTGACAGATAAATAAGCAGTGGATGAAAACCTCAGGGATCTGCGTTGGGAAGCCACTCAACAGCTCCTTCAGGCAGAAAGGCCAGCTCAGAAGTCCAGGTGGCTGGATCAGGCGAGCAGTCATTCCCACGCTCAGGGAAAGACCCGCGTGTTGTTCTTTCTTGCCCAGCATCTCTTGGGGGCTGGCGTTGATCTTACATCCTTGATTGACTTTTCACTTTGTGAAGAGATGACCACTACCTACCTCACCTTCCCCAGGGTGGTTTGTTCATTCTCTTTGTCTGTCTAGACTCAGTCCATATTTCTCAGAGATGAGGTCACAGCCCTCTTATTCAGCAGCTGCTCAGACAAACGCAGTTTAGATCTGTCTCTGCACTTCGTCAGGTTGTCTGCTGGTGCTCAGGCCCTCCCCCCTCTTCTATCCGTGCATGCGCATGTGCGTGCCTGTGTGCGTACGTGCGTGCATGCGTATGTGTGTGACTGCATGCGGGGTGGGAAGCAGTGGAGAAAGCAGAAATGTGGACTGGTGACTTATGGAGCAGGTGCTGCTGCTCAGTCCCCAGATCTGGATGTATATTTACCTGAGTTTCCGGGACTAGTGGTGGCAGAAAGTAACACTAGAGCCCCCTGAGACAGGCCCATCACCCACAGGCATTACCAGGGAACCCTGTCTGTGGTCCACAAAAGGCCCACTTCTTGTGGGTTTTACCAAACTGGTTCAGCTGGGGAATGAATGTCTACCAAGGTGCCAAGGACCATACCCTGCCCTCCAGGAACGTGGTTTCTCCCAGCTTCTCGTGAACACATCCCATGGACTTTCCCATAGTCCACGTGTCATAGTCCCATAGTCCCATTTCTGGACTATGACTACGAGAAGTCAAAAGATATTTTTAAAAATTTAAAAATCAAGCCGGGCGTGGTGGCGCACGCCTTTAATCCCAGCACTCGGGAGGCTGAGGTAGGCGGAGCGTTGTGAGTTCGAGGCCGGCTTGGGCTACAACGCGAGCGCAAGGCCGGCCTGAGCTACATAGTGCGACCCTGCCTCAAAAAAACCAGGGCCGGGAGTTTGGCTCAGTGCCTTAAGCGCCTGCCCTGGCAAGCGCGAG